>JAIPRL010002824.1:26857-54025 GCA_025469235.1 Pemphigus obesinymphae | reverse complement strand
ATAATAGGTATTCCAAATTTTACCATTTTTTTCTCTTTTCACAAGGCATAGATTAATTTATTATACTATACATATAATTATATACAATTTTGTTTCTTCTTATGGTTATAGAATTTTTTTCCAAATACTAGATTCAAAATTTTCTTAGGAACTAAAAATTTTTTTAAAAATTTTTTTTTTATATATCTACGTCCTATATACATTTCAGATCAAGTTTGCAAATAATTAAACGATGCTGTTTTATTAGAATAAATTCACAGTAATATTATCTATAACGATTAACTTTTCCTCCATGATCTTCCAATTAACTGAGTCCATTTTCAAATTTTCTATCGATTTTTGAGCACAATTTTCGAGTTTTTGAGACCTAAAAATTTTTACAAAACATTAAACATACCTATCGTCTTTATATCACAGTAATAATAAAATAATAAATAAATAATTTTCTAGGATTATTTAAATTTTATATTATCTTTTTCAAAATATTATGTAGGTATTAAGACTTGAGGATGCCACTCATATTTTCTCAATCTGTAGTCGTAATTAAGAAACCAAATTTGTACACAATATTTACAAGTTCTATCAATATATATATATATTTTTTTTTAATATAAATATATATATATATATAAAATATTTTTCTTAAAAATTTTCTATATAATGTAGAACTCTTAAAAATTTTATATGTGACGTCCTCTTAAGTGGAATGATTATTATTTTTCATTGGCTATATGGACCCTTTGACCAAATCGCGGACTAGACCTTTTGATGCCAGTCCGACACTGATAATATCTATTTCATTATTTAAGACTTATGACTTATGACTTCTGATAAATTAATATTGTATAATATATTATATATTATATAATATACTATATATTATATAATATACTATATATTATATAATATACTATATATTATATAATATATTGTATAATATATAGTTATCTAGGGGATGTGTGGAACGGTTCCTCCACAGGTTACTTTTCCTTTCACGGGCCCCGGAATGCTTATTTTTTTTTTCAATTTTATTCATCCATTGGGTGTATGCAACTATATGAAAGGGCCTATATCATATTATACAAATTCTACAGACTACGTGTACAATATAGGTACTATGGAATATATTATAATATATAATATCTTGTTTTAAATGAATAATTTATGACAAGCGAAGACAATATTAATTTTTAAACCCTTTAAAAACTTTTCAAAACACTTCACTGCATATGTTTATTGTAGATTAGTATAATATATTCTACTCAAATAAACAATAAAATATATAAAAATTTGCCATCTCGGCGAAAAATACAATTCAGTGACGGCTGTGAGGTGACGAGTTAATTACTAATCGTTAATCATTGATGTGTAAACAGACTAATCATCGATATTTTTCATGTCAGATGTTTTTTATTGGAAATATCAGTACTGTATATATACTACTGTCTACTACCTATATGTATATTTATACATGACAAAATAAAGAGTTATGTCAACAAATTTTTGATACGTATAAAATGGCTGCCGTCTTGCCTCTTATTAGTAGGTACATTTATTATCAATTAACCGTATACTCATTACAGAATAGAGTAAATATTAACAAATATAATATTACGTACTAAAATTTAATATAAATAAATAAAATATTAGTTTATACATTTTTGTTTTTTTCGTTTATCTTTTGTATGTATATGTGTGTCTATAATTTTCTTGTTGAGGTTATTTAATCTAATATAGATTCTAATATTCTAATATTCTAATACAAATTCAGATTGTTTGAATTATCTTGTGATCATTTTTCGACCAATGAGAAGTGGAGCATGCCATACATCATATTTGCGCAGAAAATCATTAAAATGAAATTGTTGCTGTCATACCTTTTTATTTTGTCATGTATTTATATATTAAATCTAAATTGGAGTAATTTTAAAGTTTATTAGACTTAGAAGGAAGGAATCATCAATCTAATTTTTTAAAAGTTTTTTCAGAAATATGATCCCGCAAAATATTGATTATAATATTAGAGGTATTAGATTAACATGTAATATAGTAAAATACTGATAACAGAGCGTATCCATCAGTGGCGCAAATATATAAAGGGCTAAAGAGGACTTGGTCCGTAAACAAAGATTTACCTACCATCTTAGAGTACACCACTTAATGTTTATTTGTTAAGCAAACAATGCGTGTGTAAATAATACGAATCATATACTTTATGTAGTGAATAAATATTAATATTGATGATAAATATTATTAAAAAAAACTTTTCCACGACCACCGTGTATCCATATTAGCATAATATTGTTTTATCTAGCCTGTATGGAATGTACAAGTATTTAATGGTAAAGAAACACTGCTCGCAGAATTTACCGGTAAATAGATTAGTACTCTTACTAACTTATTTATATACGATATAGTATGTATCTACCTAAATTACTGAAAACGTTTACTTTTATTTAAATACCTAGGTATATATTCTATAACTTTGGAGTAACTATATTGATGTGAAAACTTAATAGTACAACTACAATTAAGAACAAATATTAAATAGTTCAATTTACCTGGAAGTGTTCATTAAAAAAGTGATATCTCTAAAAATTTAAAACTGTATTCTCTATGGTTATTTTGTTGAAAACTGTGGTGCCCTAAGTGGCTAAGCAGTTGGCTATAGCTAAGCTCCCTTCATTTTTGCCTATAATTGTGTAGCATAAAACAATATATATAGCTTATAATATATTTTATTATAAACATTCGTACGCGCTCGGCTTATATCCGTCATTTCTTTTTTAATTTACTGAGCGTTTAAATTGTCACGTTTCCGTCTTTCTTTTTTATTATTGTTATTAGTTGCTTTTCTTTAATACCTACCTACTGTTCGTTATTATTACTCTGTTATTTCCTGATAAGTCTATTATGCATAATATTAACGAATCGACGTTAATTATTTTTAACTCTACATTTAACGCACTGTTTTTTTCTTCTTTTATTATTGGACGTCCGCCGGTTAAAACATATTTAATAACGAATGATAATATTATCATAAACGCAGCTGGAGTGTCTACTCTAGTGGATTTTAGAAAACTCTTATGTTCATGATTATTAAATACAAGAGCTCTCAAGAGAAATCTCTCTCCGTTATTCATCTTATATACAAACATTTTTTTTTTTTTTGTTTGTTTTTGTAAAATACATTTTTTATTCTAGATAAGTACTATTATGCGTTGGTGTAAGTTAGTTCTTGAACAATCACTTCATTTCAATCATTTCATTCGTAAAATTATTAAGATCGATATTCGGGTTAATATAAGTAATATTGTGTATGTAATGTAGTCATATAGTCATGATTCATTAATGTAGGTATATGAAAAAAAAAATTACAAAAATTAAAATATAACGTTTTATTATATATATATATATATATATATATATATATAGGTATACCTACCTAATTGAAATTTGCAAACCAGTACCTATATTAATGGTAGGTACTATAGTTTTTATTATCATCACATAGATTCAGTATCACAGGAAAAATGTTTAAAGTCTCTAAGATGATAATAAAATTACAAGATCGATTTCATTAATTGATCGTAATTTTACATGGATGTATTAATTATTATTTCAAATTGTTTTTTTAATATATAATTAAAATAAAACATATAATTAAGTTATTATTCAATTTTTATGCCCTAACACCTAAAATTACCAATGCTTTTAATTTTTAATTTGACAAAAACCATTATTACTATAATATAACGCCTATTACGTTATTCAATCGTTAAAATAAAATACATTAAAATACATTTACAAAAGTAAGGTATAAAATTAGCAATATAAGTAGGTATTATGATACCTATATAATATATCATGACTATTTATTATTTATTACATAAAAATGGAGGGGTAAATCCAGTTTAAAATGGTCTTTAAATAACTTAAATCTGGTCCGAATTTTTTTGAAAATATCATCATGATGTGAATGTAGTATTTGATACGAATTTCAAGTCTCTGGTAATTAAAATACATAAATAATTCTAACAAAATATTGAAAATCAATTTTGTTTTACATATGTTTTTTGTAAATTGTCCGTTTTCTCCAGTAGTTATCCTATACTCAGTGTTTCAATTAAAAAATGATTAGAAGGCGGACCCAAAAGTGTAATAAAATATGAGTTTTCAAAGACAAATATTTTATCAAATCTTAGGGGCTATGTACCCTATAATCCCCATTAACTGTACCCGATATTTTATAAAATAAACTTTTAAATCACTTTTTATTTGATAGGAAAAAACTTAAAATATAAGTTATATAATATATCATATGGCCTATATATAATAAAATGTATGTGAATTTGTATACAACTAACTATACCAAGTTTACTTTTTTTCCACGATGCCCCAATATATAGATTCTGGTCAATTTTGAGATTGGGATCTGAAATTCGTAGATATAGTATTAAAATTTTAAAATATTATTATAATTAAGTATAATTAGATATACCTATTCTAACATCTCGTTTAGAATATTTAAAAGAGGTATTTTAAAATACATTTATTGATAAATATACATTTTTATTAATAATTTTTAAAATAATTATTTATTTTCAGATAATTTGATAAGAGTTGATAAAATATTATGAATTTAAACTACCTATACAGAATAAGTTTAATATTTTATCAAAAGCAAATTTTCATGTTAAACAATACAAAAACCAAAAACTATTAAGAGTTGCATATTTTGTAATCCAGTTACGTACTGTATTATTTTTGAGTTGTGTATGGTTTGCCTATTACAACTTGATTCATCAATTGAGTATTAGTTCTATTTTTAAATATTTTTAGAAAATTAAAGTTAGAAAAATTTAAATGGTTTTTTTAAGTTTATCTTTCCTCTTAAGGTTTAATTCATTTTGATCTTTCAATTGTTTAATTTAATCAGATAAATGGATATAGACGTAAATAATATACGGACTATTCAAAAATAAAACAAAACAGGACTCTCATATAAAAAACATTAACATAATAACAATGGAAATAGGTACTCGAACGACTTACAGCTATTAATGAGGACCCGCTTTATATCAATGTTACCAATTACCATGGATAGTTTAAATACTTTTCGTCCACTATAGTAGAATATCAAAAAAAGTATTTACATAAAAAATTATTTTTCTCTGAATCTAACTCAGTGGCCCGTCTATAAAACTAATTCTAGACACGCCACTCGGTTCCGCTCCCTCCATATCAACCATTGGTTATACCCACAGAAAAATTTGTGGGAAAATCGAAAAATATTAACGTACCAACTAGATGAAATTTATCACCAGAAAATTAAAAAAAAACAGAAGTCATCAACTTCTTCCTGTTTTCCGACTGGACTCATTTTGCTGAATAATTTCCAGAACTGAGCCAAGCCCTTATTTAGCAGACTGACAATCGATTTATCCGACTAATGAAACTTTAGGGGGCAGGTCCCCCCCTGACCCCACTAGTTCCGCCCCTGTAGGTACTATATACATAAAAAAACCCACCATAAATTCACGTTAAAATTTTACGAGTGTGAAGTAAGCCCACAGTTTTCAAACGTAAACGCTCTTAAATATTATGTAATCTCGATCCACATTATTTTAATTTATGACCATTTGTAACCGTCAATTATAAAATCTGTATGCCCTAACCGTTTCCGAGTTATTGTGAGTTTCTCAATGAGAAGCCAACTTCACGTAGCCCCCATATTAGGTACTCAAATCGTTTCAAACGGATTTTGTTCTATTCCTTTTGATATGTAACTATATGCAACCAACTTTTTAGATTTTATAACTTCAGCACTTCCGAGTTATGCCCATAATACTAATAGTATTGTAGATTGTAACCCTAATGTATTCAATACATGATGATAAATGTCTAGACATTTGTCTAGGTAAATTAATTTTTATCAATTTGGCACTACTGTTTTGCCAATTTTCTCGTTTGATTAATTCAGTTATTGCAATAATATTATTACTACATCTACAATATAATTATAATAATATTTTAACAATATAATTCCGCATATCACTGCTCATTCCAATATGTTTTAAATCTATATTGTACTTCGATTCTTCATAAATTAAAATTTTTGATAACCGGTTTTTCAGACATTTGAAAGCTTCTGAAAATTTTTAATGTACAATCATTTTTAATTATATAGGTACTATTATGTATATATATTTAAAAATACAAAATATTTCACCTATATTATTTTTCGACAAAACTATACATAATATTTGAAAAAATTATTATCTTCAATTTCTTTGTCTTATTTTTCTTCCATTTTCTTCTTTCCCAGAATACCCTTTTATTTCTAAATCGTCGTTCTTGTTTCTTTTTGATATAATTTTTCTGCATTTTTTCTTAATACGCCATCTATTTATTACCATCATATTCTGAAGATTTGGAATGCTCATATCTCAGAAACGGCAAGGTTACAAATTCTAAAAATTTGGTTACAAATAGTTACAAATCAAACGGAATATCGTAAAATTTGTTTGGATACCTATAATAGAATAGGGTAGCGTGAAGTTAAGGCCTTGGTTGGGATACTCCCTATAGTCTATATATATATATATTTCGGAAACGGCGAGAGGTTACAAATAATTGCAAATCGAAATAATACAGTTACAAAGATTTGAGAGCGTTTACGTTTGGGTGTGGCCAACCGCACACACACATACACTTGTACATTTCTCGCTTAGCGCAGAATCTAAAATGTAAATATTTTTATATTATAATATATCGCGTGTTTTCGTTTTTATTTTTATTAAAAAAATGCACAAAATGACGCAAATGTGCTTTTATCTTTGGGAATACATGCGTAGACAGGGAAAGTGGTGTGTTTAGGGAGTCGTGACGACCCCTCACTCGGGAAACAAGTCGCCAAAATTGAGTCCAGTCCGCAAGTAAGTAAAAATGTATATATATATATATATATGATCTGTTTTGTATGTTTTTCTGTATACTGTTTTTACGGCTTATTTAACTTTTTTCGGGGAAACGAGCCGGTAGAGGTCCTGCAGGGTTCAAATAAGTAGTAAAAAAAAAAAAAAGTCGATGGCCTTTTTTTTTTTATATAATATATAATTATTAACTTTTTCGGGGAAAATAAATCGGCAAAATCACTCGGGAGACGATCCCCGCGAATACTTTTGGCACCGGACTCGGATATTATATCGAGTCCGTTACGTCCATTGCACATAATATATATATATATATAGATAAATGTATGCACTGTACACGTATATGTGCCGAAAATAAAAACAAAAAGCCGACACAACCTAACCGACGAAATATTAATGATAATTCAAGAAGTGTATATATTATAATCACGATGTATACTAGCGATGTGTACGTATAGTGTATGAAATATTACGATGGGGCATAATAATACATACATAATGTAATTATATACGATTATATATTATACACATTTATGCATATAATGCGCGTGTACAGGCTGGGCTGGGGTGGGGGTTGTTTGTTTAACGACGATTGCCGGGAAAAAAAAAATAAAAAAAAAAAGGCCAACCACTCGCGGATATTAGAAATGTGGAGAGCGGTGTGGCACACGAGGGGGTGTGTGTGTGTGTGCTCGTGGATGGGCGGCGGTCATGCGGCCCGGTAGCCATGGCCGATTGGTATAATACCGAGTTGGCGGCGGCGTACGCGTCGTCCGTCGGCCGCGGACCGTGTTCGGAACGCGGCGCCGCAACGGGGTGAAAACACGCGAAACGTTATAAAATAATAATTGTAATAATGTCGTGCACGTTGTACGACGACGACGACGGCGGCGCGGCGCACGCACGCACGCACCGACGTTCGCCCCGTTACAGCTGCGCCGCGTATCCTAGGAGAGATCATCGATCCCTGTGGCGGCGGGCGGCCGAAATAACGGCGCGCACACAGCTTCTACACAGCAGCCCGGACGACTCGCGGATACACCCCTCGGCACGACCCCCGCTCTCTGCCGCCCGTTCGCGCATCGCCGCCGAAAATCTACCCCGCCACCCAACCGACGTCCGAAGTCGATAGCCGCGCGCGTTTCTCCGTCGGCCGTTGCTCTCTCCCGGACGAAGTTTCTGGCGCGCGCGATCCCAAACAAACGGAAAAATAAAAAAAATAAATAAAAACTGGGCCGCCGCCGCCGCCGACGACGACGACGACGCGCGCGCCGCGTATACATATATGTATACGCTCACACCCTCCTGGCAACAACACCACCCCATATACGGCTGCTGCTGCTGCTGCTGGTGCTGGTGCTGCTGCTGGTTCCGCCGACGACACAGCGACACCACCGCGCTCCCAACGGTCGTTGGGGGGAGGGTGGGGGTTGGGGGGTGGGTGAAGGAGAGCAACGCGGCGGCAGCAGTAGTATCCGCCGTATTCCCGGACGTAACGTCCGCCGGTTGTACTCGATCGGCTTCTTTGTGTGCTCATATCGCGCGTATATTATATAGTAGGTATTACAATAATAATATTTACGATTTTCTTCGCAATAGGCGTGCAAACGGCATTATTGTTGTTATTATATCATAATAAACGCATCATATTATAATAATAATACTTATTGCAGTAGTGTGCGGTTAGCGGCGTACGTGAGAGGAGGAGTATCGCGTGAAATTGCATTATATGCATATATAGGTGTATAATAATAGTATTGTTTATAGAGTGCCCGCGTAAACACCGTGTTTCGTTTTGCGTGCCATTGCGATAATTTTCACACGACCGGCGGCGGCGGAAGTGCGTGAAAACCGTATATTGTAAACGACCGTTTTTTTTCTCTCTCTTTCTCACTCACTCACTCACTCATTCACTCTCTCTCTCTCTCTCTCTCTCTCTCTCTCTCTTCTCCGTTTCCTGTGTATTTGGACAACTCCGAAAATACACCCACGCGCGAGGAATTTCCGACACCGCGTACCAGCGACTCTAAATGAGTTACCGTCGGTCGCAACAGCGGCGTAGGAGGGTAATCATCTCGTATTCCATAAATATCTCGTTCCCCCGGTGCATCGGCGGCGGCGGTGGCGGTACGACTCCGGCGCGAACAGCGGCCGCCAAGGGTAGTAGTAGCCCGTCCGGGACATCATCTACGATCTAAACGCGACAAAACCCGCTGACTAGTCGTCGCTGTTGCTGTTCCTCCATACTATACATTAATTACTATTATTATTATTATTATTATTATTAATATTATTATTGTTATAATTACATAATATTATCGTTATTATTACTATTATTGCTCACGACGCAACGTTCAGTGCTCAATAACCGTATATAATAAACCGATATAAGCATCTCAAGTGTAATTTGAATATAAAAACTAAAACACATCATAAACACGTACGGTCGTCGCGAGTGAATTAATATTATATACCTGACCACCGCCCTGCACCTTTTGTGCCATTTTATACACTATACGCGTAACTACAATAATTATATTCATCACTACCCACGTAATATTGTATAGCGTTTGACATAAACGTCATATCACGATGGAAACCAATACCACTTTCCTGCTTCCGCCCGTCGACGGCGAGGTGTCGGCGGCACCGCTCGCGCTACCCGACGAAGACTTTGGCGTGCCCCTGTCGGCGGCCGGCACCCCGAACACGCCGGCGGACGACAGTGGCACCGGGTCAACCGTCTCGCCCGTGTCTCCGGTCCACCACAACCGTCCGCAGCACGACGCGTTGATGATGGACGACGACGACGACGACGACGACGACGACCAGACGGCCGTCGACAACGGTGCGGCGGACGACGGCGCCGCCGGGTCCCCGTTGCCGCCGCCCGACGAGCCGGAAAACGAAGGGAGGTCCGGTAAGGACGCCGCGGCCAAGGCCGACGATGACGACGATCAGGTGCCCGTGTTGGCCATGTCGGGCATTCTTCCGGCTACGGCGACCGGCGGCGGCGGCGGTGGCGGAGAAACTGGTGAGAAGTCTACTTGCGTCGGTAACGATTCCACTGGTGGAGGAGCCGGAATCGGCAACGGAGAAAACAAATCAAAAGACAAGTGAGTCTCGTATATTTTACAATTCACAACCTGTCTATTACGAGCGTCCATATATATATATATATATATATAAATAGTACGTACTATTAGGCCAAAATTATGTTTACTTTTTAACCCCCTCCCTCTCCAACCCTTATTAATCAACCATCGTCTAAAATAAACATTCTGCAGTATTTGTTTGCATGATTGTACTATAAAACTTTCAACTCTAACACCCCCTCCTCTCCCATCACCATTATATACCCGTTAAAGAGTTTCAAGGCATAAATTTTCCTTCTTAAGTATTTAAGTATTTTTTTCCAATCCAATTTCATATATATAGATTTGTTGTATAATGCCGAACTATATTTTGAGCTTGAAATGAACTAACATGCATCATTACCTACAAAAAATGCGTTAAGTTTAGGTACACGATCTTTCTTTAGTGATACCTACAACCAATAGGTAAGTTAAACTAGATTTAGAAATAGTTTAGTTAGTAATAATAAAATAAATAGGCATAGTATGCGTATTGGTTAATATACTCGACGGCAATAGGTAAACGTTTAAAAAGCTTAAAAGTCTGTTTTGGAGTACGCGCAGTGGTGCAGGCTGTATAGTAGGTATATAGTGTTTTAGATGCCAGATTTACGAGGGCCCGGGCGTGGTAGGACGGGGTGGCGATAACCTCCGAGCCCCAATCCCCCATCCGATCTAAGGCCGTTCGTTTTTAAACCGTATTACGGTGGTTTTGTCATGGTTGGACGGGGTGAAATGTTAGCGGGAGGCCGCGAGGGAGCCAACAAAGGTTTCCCTTATCCCCGTTCTTGACGTTGCGTTCATAAAAATGGTAATAAATCGTTTTATACGAAATTAAGCAATTATTTTGTTTTATTAAAACGAGTGTATACGAGTACAATGCACACGTGTATCATATACAATATATTATATATAGTTACTGCGTGTGATACGAAATGATACGAAATTCGATGAATCATTCGAATAATTCCTTCTTGATTTGAAAATTTCAGAATAATGCGAGAGATGTGGGTGTATGTATTAAGCCGTTTAGTGTATACAACGATTTGTTTGAATGACATCGAATTAAAATACCAGAACTATTCACTATAGAAAGTAGAGACATAATATTATTATAAGTAACGAAATTAATTTCTGTATATAACAGCTATTTACTTGGTACACACGTACAATCGTAACGACTATATAAGAGTATATACCTACCTAATAAGTACCTACCAATTATTAGTTACTATAACTTAAGTTAGGTACTCATACTCACTGTTTTAACAACTATATAGTACAATGTAATAAATTCTAATATTATTCTCTATATCGTTGGGCTTTTAAACGACAACAACGAAAAAGTAATTTTCAAGACTGAATTTAGCCAATACCACTATGTTAATACACTAAATAATGTACTATGCTACCGGTAATATTATATTATAATATGTCACATTGTTCGATTTTACAAACGTTTGTGTGGTGACTTTCAGTCGTGAAATAACTAATTGTATTGTAAGTATATATGTACCTAAGGGGGGTTTTTTTTTTTTTTTTACGTATTTATCGTACGAAAAATCGAATGATTCGGGTCCCGAACGCTTGACTGCTCGAGTAAAAACTATAACCGATATAGGTATACACCTATATGCGTGACGAGAGACTTAAATTTATTATTATTATTAATAAAACGCGTACAATTATTATTATTATTGTTGAAACGAGTACGGGGGGGAGGGGATGGAGAGGGGGAGGGGCCTATATAATAATAATTACGGCGATGGAAGCGGTGGCGGATGTTGTTGTTACACTTATTTATTACACGTAGATCCACGCAGAGGCGCGTGTGGTGGTATCACCCGACGGCGTAGCGGTGGAAATAATATTCATCGCGGTATACCCGGTTAGGTTAGCCAGCGAGTCTGTTCCCAGAGTCGTCTGTTGTCAATATCCGCTGTCGGTCTCCGACCAACTACTACAAATCATTATTATTTATTATTATTGTACGGTCTCGAGTGTGTGTTCGGTTTCCGAACATTTTACTTCCACAGCCAATTGTTTTTGTTTATTTATTCATTTTTTTTTTTCATTTCCAGCGGGAGTATATTTTTATATTTTCAACGTTTTTTCGTATATTATACCGATAGCAATTGGATGCTTAAATTATAGAATGTGCGACGATCCGACGGTTATTATCGGTTTTCGGCGGTATAATTATTGTTCTCGCCCGCGGTTCGATAATGCCGATTAAATTACAAATTTAAACGCTCCATATATATATATATATATATATATATATATACTCTATAATATAATTATAATATTATATAAACGTTACGTAACGAATTCTAAACGGTAACGGAAAAATCGAGACCCCGCAACAGACGCGATACGCATTGAATTCGAAAACCTATACATAATAATATCAACCGACGTTACCGGGCCCGAAATTTTACACTCGCCCCCGGTAGAGGTGTTCGCCAAACGCGCGCTTACAGTCTCCGAGTATATTTCACATCGTCCGATAAAGAACCGAAAAAAATACGGCATAATGGCCAAGTCCAAGTCCGTGGGAGGAGGAAGTCATCTCAAGTAAGTTTCTCTCATAGAAAATGCACTTTGTTTATTGTTTATATACGCCAAGTAATAATATGTGTATAATAATATGTGCGCGTTTGAATACATTTATCATGTGCACGATATGATATTATCGCGCAGGTATTATATGCTGTGACACGTTTCAAGAAATCGAAAATATTTCGCCAATTATTTTCAAGTAGTGTAGGTACTGGCTGTACTTGTATATTATACCGAGTAGTGTGTTCGTTGGCCATTTTGGTTTCATAATCGACGAGCATTATTTATTTATTTTACAATTATTTAACTTATCCAAAAATTATTCGCACCAAGCCACGGATATGTATGATATTATGTTTGGACATAAAATACTTTTAATTTAAGAAATTCAATATATGTGTGTGCGATGTATCCGTGCCGTAATAATATGTTATTCATCATATTATTAATACGAACGACGACGTGTGTATTTTATACGCGTGAGAACTACGTCGTCGACGTAATATTATTATTATTATTGTTATTATTATTATTATTATTATTATTATTATTATTATTATTATTATTATTATTCATTATTATTCATTATTATTAATTTTATTATTATTATTATTAATTTTATCATCTCTAAAATGTATTATAATATATATATATATATATATATGTATATATATACAGGGACCGGGGAGGATGAAGTATTTGTGTGTATAATTTGTGTGTGCGTGTGTACGTGTGCTAGCATTAATTGATGTCAATTTATTGTATATTACGTGTATTATATTTACCTCCCATCGTATATTACATTGCTTCCGCAGCTAAAAGTTTATACACAGTATAGTACATATTATAATATCATATATATATATATATATATGACAATATACGGCGAGGCCGTATTAATTTGCAACATTGCTACAGTTTACAGTTCACCATGCACATGTGGGGATAAAGTTTTTTGTTTTAATTAATTGTGATTATATATTACCGTCAGAAGCCATTACTGCAGACTACCGTTTTTGGTTTGTATTCACAACCGTCATCCGTAATGCATAATATATATTATGGAATGCGAGGGTATATTATAATGTAACAGCATTACGTGTAGGCGTACAGCTAGACAGTAAGTGTATATTATACAATCTCGATGGGAGAGAATCCGATGGGAAATGTAAAAAGGGATTGATGTCTGTATAGACATCAAAATTAAACATATACAACTTTATTAATAATAGTATCTGATTAAAAGTGTATGTAATTAACTCGCCGTTAACTATGGAGTATGTACTCAGGGCCGGTCCCGAAGAAAGACTTTTTTTTTTTTTTTTTTTTTTTTGGGGGGGGGTGAAAATGTAAAAATAAATTTATATAATATGTACTTCTCTTCAAACCATAAAATAAGCAAGGAAAAAAAATGTAATCAACTCTTTTCCCATTTTTCCGACCACAATCCTAATAATTTATAGTTTGTCGACTTGAAATTCCAAAATACTTTGTAAACGTGAGTGAATAAGCAAAAAAAAAGAAAAAAATACATAGACTTTTTCTGCTATTTGCCGACTGAACTTAATAATTTACCAACTGAACTTAATTTTGCCAACTGTTTTCCGAGATGACCGAGACCCACGCCCCCCCTCCTCGGGACGGCTCTGTATGCACTATAACTATACGCACTAAAATATATGACATAGAATGCATTGAAAAGTGATATGTAGGTATCAAATGTAAGATAAATGTACACTCTGCAAAAACGCATATAACTATACCTATATATTATACGAAATTTACTTAAGTATAAACATTATTTATAATATAAATATTTAAATGTTGATCTAAATATTATAAAAAAAAAATTAGAATGAAGAAAAGATAGGTGTAAAAATTAATCATTTACCAAAATATAATACCTATGTTTTGTTATTAAACTGAAAACGCCAAAATGTCCAAAAATATCGAAATATGACGTTAAACTCGTAAAGTATTATATTATAAAAACGATAAATATAATATGATAAACTGGAATAAATATGCAAATTCAAGTAAATCCCCTCAATATACCTACCTATATAGTAATCAGTAATCACGATTACTACATAAATACGATCTTAGAATAAAATAGTGGGAGTATTGTATAAAAATGGGCGTATTGTCTTAATTTTCTAACTGAAAAAGCTGTGAGAAATATTTTTTTTTGCTAATATCAGATAGATAGAATTGTCCACGTTACTATAGTTGTTTAAAACAAATAATCTTTGTTTGTTGCCATCTTATCTGCAAGAGTTGGGGGATGTTATATACCGCTCTATAGGTTCGTCTCTGATGACAAATATAAAAACGTGTCGAAAATTCAGTCTTTCCAAGACATTACATTTGTTTTCACACTATCTCAGTTGATACAATTTGCGTGTGTCTTATTTTATAGTAGAGTGGAACAAGGCAGTATCTGAAAATGATTTTCAGTAGGGGGTCAAACATTTTCCCGTTTAATTTCAAAGTTATAATATTTTTTATTTCAATATATTGCTTAAATTGTCTCTATTTTTGGAAAAATTTGGGAGATGGGGGTTTGGACACGACACAGTACCTTCTGTCTATAAATTCGAGTTGTTGAATTTCAAAAAAATTATAATAATAACTCAAGGTTGTATATACTGCGTGTGTTTATAAGTGTACATACAATAAATACTTAATTATTGTTATTATTATTATAAAAACATTTAAAATGTAAACTATGCACATTCCGATTTATTGGATTATAATAATAATACACAAGTATTATGGACAGTGAAGAATGTTCATATTATTATGTATAATTTTATATTTAAAATAAATGCCAACGATGAATATGAAACGATTCCTATTTTTTATTCAATGCACTTCATTGTCACGCTATATATACTATTTAAACATGCATTTGTAATAATGACTGCTATATTATACTCAAATGTACATATTAAATACATTATAGTTATAAATAAATATATATTGCATGGTGTTAAGTGAAAAGTGAAAATCATGCGTAAAAACAATAAATGTAAGTACCTTAATTAATAAAAATGTGTTTAATATGTTTAGTTTTATATATGCTCTTAAACAAAAAAATTATTTATTTCTTTTTAAATGTTAGCATCAGTGTTATTATCAAAAATCTAATTTTCAATTCAATGATGTGGAAATTGTGGTTATCAGAGATTTAATTTTTCCAACATATGGTTTTGTAATCTATTTTCTCCTTTTTCATACACATTTTCACTTTCTCCATACAGATATTCACTTTGCCTCAAATACGGGGAAAAATGAAATGATTTCCAAGTTAAAAAAAAAATTCATAATTAAATATTGATTTACAATTAAAATAAATAAACTTAGTAAATTAAATTGCATTAAATTTGTGATGAATTGGCATTGGGTATGTGTTTTAAAGTGCTGTTAAGTTATGTTATGATTGTTCAAACATAAATGGTGTCCACTTTGCCCCACATTTGAAAAATGAAATATAAATAATCACTCTCGTCTTTATAGTATATATTAGGTACAATAATGTATAGGTGTGATAAAATATCTAAAAAAAAGTTGCATGATATTATATATTATAGTCTCGACAATGTTTACAGTTTACTTATTGATATATTGTTAATAAATTACTATTAGGTATGTGAAAGTACGAGAAGTAAGGACTATCGTAAAATAAAACCACTAAACTTGCACGTAAAGGTAATGCGATACTATAGCGATTTAAGTTGTAATAAATCAAGTCGGCGATATTATTAATGGCATATCTACTCATATTATAGCTGTAGTGCACTTGTTGTGTATATTATACCTATATAATATTGCCATATACATTACAATAGAAATATTATACAATATTTACATATAGCTACATAAGTATACAAAGCGATCATATTTACAAAAAATATTTCGGGATAAATGTTTTGGAAAATGATATATTATAATCGCATATATAAACCAATATAATGTGTTTTTAGATTCTGAGCGTAGCCAGAGAGCTATATATTGGTTTTACAATTTATGTTTATTGTTTATTTTTGATTCGGAGTGAAGTAGGAAATATATTGGTTTTATAATAATGTTTTTTTTTTTTAATCTGTATACATTTTTTCGGGTAGAAAGAGTCAAGCTGCAGTATAGTTTTGAGTAGGTAAAGAACTTTTTTGATAAAAAATAGGTTCTAGTTGATACTTATTTTAAAGAGATAATTTTTCCATTTCTCAGTAGTTTTCTTAAACATGTAAAGAAACAAGTTAAGAAAGCCCACTCTGTGAGCGTGCTAAATTCCCGGTTTCTAAACGTATTTTAAACAATAATCTAAAAATATAAAATAAAACGAATTATAACTTTCCCCTCAGTAACCAAATCAACAATGTTCCTCGATTTATATAATAAATAATTTTATAAATTGCTAAAGACAGACAAAATAATTTTGTAAATTTTAAACGTAGGTGGTACCTTTACTCAATGTTAGATAGGGATGCTACAGGCCCACAGAGTTTTAGGATTTCTACTGGTCCGAAAAGCGTTTTCGACCTTTTAGAAAATTTTTTTTGATGAACTGTAGTGTATATCGCCTATTAAGAACCTTCCTAATTTAACTTTAGGCTCTTATATTTTTGGCCACACATTACTTAATCGACCCAAATATTGCGCGGCCCACTGATATTTTCTCGGTAGCTCGCCTAGCCGATTCGGCCCTGCGGCATTACTGTCTATAAATTATAATAGGTACCTATATGTATGTTTGAATATTATATTTATGTATAGAAATTCATGTAGATGCTTATTATAAATTATAATATATTAAATTATGTTCATGTTATTTGTAATAAATCAAGTAACCAATAGATTTAAATTAATAATATAGGTAAGGTGTAATTAGTTTATAGGTAGGTAGGTATACATTATGTATACGTGAAATAAATTTAAAAAATAAGAAGTTACTTTTGGCACCGTGTTAAATAGTAATTTTTACAATTTTTTTTTTATAATTTTGACTTTTGATTAGTTTTAAAACCAATTTTTGCTATTCCATAGTTGTACAATAATAGTTAATAGTTAATATCCTGTACCTGAGAAACTTTAATTACCATTTAACTTGTATTTTACATTTTAATTATATAATTGTTTATATTATTTATTATTTATTTATTTATATACCTATTTAATACGAGATAAGCCCAAAAACAATTAAGATTAATTGTTAATACTATTTGCAAAATTTAACTTTTTATAAATATGCAAATTAGAAACTTAACATAATTCATCAATACTATTTACACATATTTATACTTATAACGAACTTTCTTATTATGTTAATTTTATTTAATTATTAATTATTTCCCTATTGTGAACAAAATGTCTTCATTGGAGTATCTCATTAGGAGAAAAATAGTAGAGTTAGAGTTATGATTGTAAAAGGCAAATTGAATTGAGAAGGGGATAATGGAACGAGTGTATCTTAATGGAACGCGGAAGTTAATTAAGGACAAGATGGAAGTATAATCATTTTTATTATTAAGGATGTTGGAAATTAAGGATAAATTAGCAACGTGCTTGCGGTCGGGTAGAGTGTCGAGAGAGAAAAAATGACGATTAGGAGTGTAGTTGTGCGGTGGGCAAGGAATTTTATGCGTGAACGCCACGTGTCTGAGAAACTTTCTCTGAACGCGTTTGATTGAGAGACTGGCAGAGGCGGTGGACGGGTCCCATAAGACTATACCGTATTCGAGAATAGGACGAACAAGAGAACAGTATAGTGCCTTAGTATAAGTGCGTTAGGTAAATCCTAGAACCTTGAGGTTGAGAGACTTCCAACAAATCTCAAGAATATGTTTATCGGGACAGGGTGTGCGCATGAAGGTAAATTATAAATCACAAACCGATTCACCTGCAGAAGCTATCGGTAGATTATTGATATGGTATGCGAATGATGTGAGCGATCGTCGTTGTGAGTGGGACATAGAACAGCGTTTGAATATATATATAATATAAGAAGAGACCAAGGTATTAGCCCCTTAGCCCCATTTTACCAAACGATTAAGATCGTCCTGGAGCACAATGCAATCGACGATATGGAATCAATACGCAGGAATAGCTTAATGTCATCAGCAAAAATGAATAGTTTTGCATGATGAAGGACTTACAATTAGGATAGCAAATAGTGACAGCGATAGAACGGCTTCTTGAGGACATCAGACGAAGGGGAAAAAGAATAGGATGGAACCCCGTGAACCGTGATCCATTGCTCCCTATTGGTGAGGAGATGTGAACGTATCCAAAGAGAGTAGTGGGCCACCAGAGCCAGAAAGTATTAAAGATTTGATCGATATAGCGTGACCAACACGATCGAATGCCTTAGTGAAGTTAGTACAAATCACGTCTACTTGGCTATGATTACGGAATGCATCAGTGGTGTATGTGGTTAAAACTAAATCACGAGAAGATAATAGTATCTTGATAAGTAGTATATTCATGTGTTTATCATTTATACAACACGCCATCTTAATTCGCGAGTAACACTATAACTCTACTTAGTTTTGGTTTAGTTTTTAATCTCGCGGAAAAATTGGATTCACGAGTTTTTTATTTTTCTTGAATTTCGTTCACGCTTGTAACTTTACACTATAGTGACTACAGACGGACAGAGAGACGGATATAGCGGGGCCATATAAGGTGTCTAAACTTATGTTTAGATACCTACCTACCTATTATAACGAAAATGTTTCATAAATGCAGGAAAAATAACATATAAAGTTGTCATGGTTACCGATTTTTCTATTTTAATAGTAAATATTATACCGAATTTTATAGTCAGATTCACCAGCTGCCTTAATTTACAATTGTTTTCAAATGGAAAATAATAATGCCGAGGACTGAATGGACGATGGGCCAACTTCCATTATCTGGACGGCTTTTTCGCGTCTATTCTACTATGTAGATGATATAATGACATAATGTATAGATACGTGATATTATTTATATATGATATGTATAATATATTATACGATATAAGTATACAATTTGAAGTAGTACCTACCTATAATTAATAATGCGAACCAATATAATATGTATTTAATTTTGGTTTTAAAAAAGGAATATTTTCCTTCAAATTTTAATGTATCATAATTTAATAAACCACTACAGTATATTATATACTATTATATACTGTCGACCGTGTACTTATAATTTAAATGGATAAAATATACATATATATAGTATGGAACAGTATAATTTAACGGCGAAAAAGTAAATGTATGCAAGTACCTATATGTGTATATAATATCGTAAATAAATACATATATTATTATTGATATAGGCATTAGCTATATATTCGAGATAAAATAATGCATATTCCACCCTTTTGAACAAACTTTAACGACTAATATTCGATTATAATATATACGTATACCCATTTATTAATACCATTAACTATATAGATGTTTCTGGAAATTAAAAAAATAAAATATGAATTGACAATTAAAACGTGAACAGTTTATAGTTTACGAGTATAATATTTGTATATAAAAGGGACGAACAAATATAAAAAAAATGTATTAAATTATTGAAAGTACCTACTACCTACCTATATAATATACAATATAATATGTAGATACTAGATATATTATACACTATATACAGTTTAATAATATGTAGGCTTATTATATCACATTATAAAAATTTAATATGTATATTTATAAATACATAATTAAAAAGTGCCTATAGGTTAAATAACGTTAAAATAAATAAAAAGGTTATAAATAAATAGGTTAAAATATGTTCAATTTTCGAAAAACACCCTTTTAAACATTCCGAAAACAATTTTTCTCAAATAGGAATATTTTTTCATGACCATTATAATAATTTTTATCAGTTTAAAATTAAAGAAAAGTAAACCAAATATTAATTTTTAGAAGAGTCAAAATAATATTTTGTATTTTTCCAAATCGTCGCTATTTTGCAAGAAACTGGCAAGTCCAAAAATATTACTAACTGGTTCTTATAAAGAGAAAAAAAACAATCAAGTGAAAATTCAAAATACATTCAGATTTATAATATAATAGTAATGATTTAACCAAGTGCACTTGGATACTTAAATACTTTTGTTACAATATCTATTTTATCATAAAAAAAAAATCATTACCTATAGTACAATTTTTACCATAAGTATAACAAAATATTTAACTTACAAACATAATAATTGTTAATGGTTAAATTATATAGATAAGTATTGACTATTTTAATATAATTATTATTATCCACATTTTTGCTTGAAAATAGAGTATATTTATGATTTTTAATGATCATTTTAATATTGAAACAGCATTTACTAAAAAACATATTTTTACACTTGGTCACATTCTTACACATAGTGAAATTTGATTGTTTGTTTCAAGTGTAATAAAGACTATTATGACAAAATTACCGTATCTGATGATTCCATTATAAATAGTTACGCATTTATAGAGTTGTGTCGTTTAACATATAGATATAATATACAAACAAACAAAAATTAGTTAATATATGTGCAGAGATAAAAGAAAAAACCAATTTTAATTGTTACATTTCTCTGATTCCAGACCAATAAAATTTAAAATAGAAATCAACTCCTTCAAAAAAAAAAAAAAAATCCTTTAGATATACCTATACACACGTAAGCCACAACAATATGCACTTAAAGTATTGACTGTATAACAATACATATATAAATCAATTAAAAATAATTAATAACTACGTTTTTAGGATTCAATACATTTTATAATTTATATAATATCTATTTATGATACAATACTTATGAGTGAAAATGGAAACTCAACAACTAGGAGGTACCTATATTATTTATTATGGTTTAAATGTTATCTGAATAAAAGTATGTTCCGCAAAATATAATATATATATATTATACAGCGCTGATAGTCAACATGAACACATTACGTAGATTAAAATAATTGGGGGAGGGGGGGTAAAAAAAAATGATAATAGACAGATAGGTAGAAACATTCAACATATAGATAAATTGAATTATCTGCTATAACCTATACCTACTCGGTAGGTATTTGAACATTCTTCTTCTTCTTCTCTTCTTCTCCTTCGCCTTCTCTCCCGACTATTTGGGGTCGGCCACCCTGGTCCTACACTTCCACTTAACTCCATCTCCCGCATCTTCTTCACTTACTCCCACCTTCCTCATATCACTCGCCATTACATCCCCCATCTATTTTTCGATCTTCCCCTCCCCCTCTTACCAACAACATGCATTTCCCTTACTAATCTTACTGCCTCAGTCTCTTCCCTCCTTAATACATGCCCGAGCCATCTTAATCTGTTCTCTCTCATTTTGTCTACTATCGAAGCTACCCCTATATTACCTCTGAAATACTCATTCCTTATTTTATCCTCTCTAGTAACTCCACTCATCCACCTTAACATTCTCATCTCAGCTACACTCATTCTCTGTTCTATCTTTCTATCTACTACCCAACATTCTATTCCATAAATTATTTCAGGTTTCACCACTGCCTTATCAAATTTACCTTTTAACCTAATAGATAATTAATAAATAATTAATAAATAAATTAATAAATTAATAAATAATTGTATTTGAACATTCACGAATATATATTTATCCCGAGCTGTAAATATCACGATCATCCTGTATACACTATATGTTACATTGTATACACGTACGATACAGTATACAGTACCTACTTAAGCAAATAACATACATACCATCACCACGATGAAAAAGAAAAAAAAAAAAAAAGCCTATATATAGAATATAATACGTGTGCTAAGTTGCGCGTCATTCATATATAATATATATATATGAATTTAATCGATCGATCGCCGACGCCGCACCGACACTCCCTCGAAAATATAACGCGTAATGTTAATGACCTGTGCCGCGCAGCAGCTTTGCTCTACACACTCGGTGCGATAACGGGAATGCTTGAGGATATCCTCTAGGATTTTTTTATTTTTCTTAAAAAAAACGTCGGCGGTTTCTTCAATAATAAGTTTTTTTTTTCTACTCGATTTGGTTTTTTTTTTAATATTCCAAAAGCGTATCACGTTTTGATTTCTCTAGACTATATATATATATATATATATATACGTATATGTTAGGATATTATAGGATATTGCGCGATGACAGTTTATGGCGGTGTGTAGTGTATATATGTATAATAATACTGTAGTATATAATATATATATATATAAAAAGTGGTAGTCGCTGATCTCTCTATAATCGTGCATGCATAACCGATTGACTGTAAACGAGGAGGAAGGACCTGCCTATATATAGACAACCGAAGGAACACGTATTGCCGTTAACGTTGGATGAAAAAAATTTGAGATTTTTTTTTTTTTTTTTTTTTATACCACCGCCAACGGAGACGGCGATGATAATGATGATGATGACGATGATGAGTTGCCGAAAATATATACGTTACGGCTAAAACGAATCGCACGTACTATAATAATACGTATAGGTATATATATTATATTTTACATAAAACGTACCTATAATGTAACTATCAGAACAACGAGCGAGTTTTTAATTTTTTTTTTTTTTTTTTACTAATAATATATTATTAGCTATAGGTAAGGTGGGTATATAGGTAGGTAGGTAGGTAGTATAATAAGTCCGTACAGTAAGAACGAAACGCGCAACGCAGGAAAAAGCGTGAAAAATCGGAGCGTGACGACACAGTCGACACAATTGTTGTTATAAAGTAAACCGTAGGTATTCGTATTTCGATATTATATAGCTGGTAATATATATATATATATAATATATCGCATAGGTACTACTATATTATAATATCGCTAGAAATTAATTAAAAACTATTGTTTTGAAAAGAATTTATTTTTATGTTTTTCGATTGATAATTTGTAAGATACCATACTATAATAATATAATACAATATATTGTATAATACACAATACGTATTGTCATTGTATAATTTATAATGCGATAATATTTTACGATGTGTATCGATGATGTACGTAAACAATATACAATATGCCTATTATTTATAGGTTTGAAATTATTCGAAACTTAAAATTAGAAACGAAATATAGGCTAAATTCGCGTATATTCTGAACTCGTGTTAAAGGTTTAACCGACATAGGTATAGGCGCATATAACGTCGGTGATTTGGGTCTTAAGTCTTAGGTTAATGGGCTTTGTTCTATTAATTTATTAGCCTATGTTAGAAACTTCTACTATAATAGTTTAAATACAATGCTTGGGTATAATGCATCTTAATATCTATAGGTACGTATATATAAAGAATATTCTATAGAATTTTCTAGCTTTTTTGCGCAAAATCATTAATTACATTTTTAAACCCTTAATGACGATGTTTGATCATTATTATCGTATAGTGATCAAATATGATAGATAATCCTTTCTTGTATGTTTTTAATTACTTACCAACTTTCGGGGGTGTGAGCGAAGTCATTATTTTAGGGGGGTAGGTAGTGAAGTCAATTTGGCCGACTGTATTGATCTTTTTTTTTTGGAATAAGCAGAAAAAAAAATTATAATAGATCTCTTACATATTTTACATATTATTTATTAATTTATCTCGACATATTAAATATAAGTTATAGATATATGATATAGATAAACTTCAACTAATGATAATGTCAACATACCTGTATAATGTATATACATTTTATTGAATATTGTGGTAACAAGGAACTATTCTTTGAATAACTTCAAAATGTAATGCAGGTAAATGGATACTATTTTCACAAAGCCATATTTTTTGGGGAAAACAAATAAATGATATACCGTGCAGATATGAAATATACGTCCTGTAGGTACTTTTAAAATCCATAATATACAATTTATAATAAAAATATAATAAGTTTATTTGTATTATGTTTATATAGAAATAGAGTTGTATAATATCTATTTTTATATCCAGAAATGCCTTAGAGACTACGGCCCCCTCCAAACCTAAGATTGTCATTATATATATATATATTTGTAGAAAATGGTATTTAAAGTATAAAATCTTTTTTTGTAATAGCCCTTCAACAAATCCCTGGAGCCATCACTGTCTATATTATGCTATTATTACATCCTTAGATACATTATCCTTACACTTATAAATACTAATTGAAGTAATAACTAATTAAATGGACATTTAGCTATTATATTTTTATTATTATTATAATTTATAAAACACGTACTCATATAACTTATACACCATATTACTATAACAATATATTTAGGTACATTAATATAGGTATGTGCTATGTTTATAAATTAAAATGTTACAAATTTAATAATTATAGTTTTATGAAAATTGACAATGCATACGTAACACGATAATTAATTATAAATTATACAATATCGTTAATTTTCGATCAGTATATTATAAAACGTATATATCACGAATAAGGTAAGATAATAAAATCGAATATTAAATAATAAAATTTAAATTTAATAAATTTAATAAAAAAATATTACAATCGAATAATAACTAAATTCTAAACAGCACGTATTTACACTCATATTAGGAAGGTTATAACGGAGCTTACCCTCCTGGATTCTCTAAAACATGTTTTTATTAGGTAACGATAATAATATTATATTCTATAATTATATTTGTAAAATAATTAGCAAATAGTATAAAATAACATAAATGTTTTATGCGCTTTTAGTTTAAATGTAAGTATCATGATTTAATTATAAAATCAAATGGGTTCCGATAGAATTAATGTGACAATAAAAATACGCGTACGTGTACGTACAATAATTTGTAATCGCGCATTTAAGACATTCAGGGGCAAACGTAGAAAAAATTTCAAATTTTGTATTTGTGTAAATGAACCGTACTATAAAATATTATATTTTTACAGATAGATATATTTTAGGTCGGTACCTATAGATTGTAAAATTTTGCAAATTGCTAAAACCAGACAAAATAGTTTTCTGAAATGAAAAATTTACCTATCTATATCTATATTTAGTATATTTGAATATTGTAATATGTATATTATAAACTCACGTATTATAATGTTACTATTAAAATTATGTAGGTATTAATATATTATTTATTACGTAAAGTAAGTAACATAATCAATATACATTTCTAATATATACAATAAACATTTGATCAAAACTTATTTTATTTTTTTTTTTGTTATATCAGTGTTATACATTATAATTTTTAATGTTTTTGACTTTTGAGTAATTTTAAAATAAAATTTGGTTATTCCCATAATTTTACAACAATACCAGTCTAAAAAATGAGAAACAATATTAAGCCTGCAGGGTATGAAAACAATAATTTAATGTAAATGTAATTTCTAATATCTATATGTAAATTATGAACTAACAATAAATGTCTAGTACTGCGCCTGTTACACCTATACCATATATACCATATATATGTTTGAAAACTGAATAGTTCCTTCGTTTGTCAGCAGTATAGGTTTACGCCAAATAAATTGCAGTCTACATACAGTTTTGGATATAACTATGGTTGAAATGTAGATAATCGCAATACGCAAACTAGTTGTAGACATTTCAGATGTTTTTAATGATATTAATGATTTAATAATACCTATAAACCATTAAACGACGTCAGTACAGATATTTGTAAACTTTTTTTTTTTTTTTTTGGCAACAATTATTACATTGTAAACAGCGTAATATGTGTTAATATGTTTATGGTGTGACATATTATTTCAAAATAATCAACTGCGTTTCATACTAACAGCGTTTTGCTATGTCATGTGTGCAGATCGCGTTATACGAGCGGCAGCGGCGGCACGGGTGGCGGGACCGACGTGGAAGATTCCGGGACGAGCAACCCGCAAGCTTCATTGGGATGCGGGACCACGTTCGAATACGTGATACTGGTGACGGCGTGTACGATTCTGCTGTTGGCCGTAACCGGCACTACCGTTTACTGGACCATGGCCTACCGTGGCGGATACGACGCCAACTGGTTCCCGTGGCCACCACAAACCCCAAAGCAGCTATTGTCCGTCGGCGTGTTTACGTACAAGCATCCGCAAAACTTCACCTCGGACGACTTCACAACGACAACGACCACCACAACGCCCAGCACGTTTGAACAACATCCCACCGCGCAGTTAAACAGTTCGTCATTAAATATCTCGACCGAAGACCGACGGTTCAATCTGCACCCGACCCTGATGACCATCGGTTTCGTCACTTTGACCGGATTTTGTAAGTGAAAAATGCACTACACCTATCCATTTTCCTACATAAATTCGACATTAGGTTTATGTAGGTACCATTATTGTATAGCGCTATTTATTATAGGTATATACACTGTAATCCAGAATATTGTAATTGGTGGGGATATGAATGGACATGTAGGCTGTGATAGAATAGATTATGATAGAGTGCATGGAGAAAGAAATGAGGCTGGAGAAAAAATACTTGACTTTGCATCAGCGTATGAATTAGCAATTGTAAACACTTATTTTAGGAAGAGGGAAGAGCATTATATAACTTATAAGAGTGGAGGGAACAA
>JAIPRL010002824.1:0-26757 GCA_025469235.1 Pemphigus obesinymphae | reverse complement strand
TGAGTGGAGTTACTAGAGAGGATAAAATAAGGAATGAGTATATCAGAGGTAGTATAGGGGTAGCTTCGATAGTAGACAAAATGAGAGAAAATAGATTAAGATGGCTCGGGCATGTATTAAGGAGGGATGAGACTGAGGCAGTAAGATTAGTAAGGGAAATGCATGTTGTTGGTAAGAGGGGGAAGGGAAGACCGAAAAAGAGATGGGGGGATGTAATGGCGAGTGATATGAGGAAGGTGGGAGTAAGTGAAGAAGATGCGGGAGATAGAGTTAAGTAGAAGTGTAGGACCAGGGTGGCCGACCCCAAATAGTTGGGAGAGAAGGCGAAGGAGAAGAAGAAGATACACTGTAATCCAGTTGCTTACACGGAAATTTTATATGGTGGCGGGGGGGGGGAGATGAATATATTTTTTACAAAGTTTACTTCCAACACCTCGAACCATTACAGTTTACCAACTAACATCACTTATATACAATAAGAATATATTCTGTGATACCGTTATCATCAAAAGAAAATATAATTGATAAAAAATATTTTCATTACAAAAACACTAGGTATAAATAGGCGAAAAATTCTAAAAAAAAAAGGTCAAGGGGGGATCTATCCCCCATATCCCCCCCTGTGTACGCCACTGTTGTAATCTCTAGGAAGTAGTAACCAACATATATTATTATAAATTATAATTTAACATTTTCTTTTTATAAATCCCGTTTAAGGGGTGTTAAGACCCCCCGAGTGTCACTCGCGAAAGGGCGCTCGCGCCAAAGGACACGATAGATACCTATGTCAATTTTTATTTAAATTTCAAAAATATACAAGCAAAATAATAATATTAGTTATTTACCTATCGATGTTAAAATAAATATATAATATTATAAATAATAACAAAATATAGGTATAAAATTAATATAAATGTAAAACAAAAAATGTGCCTAGAGTATTCAAAAAAAGATTATAGGTAACAACTAGGTAATCTGATGATAAACGTAGGTGACGAATAATATCAATAAATATAGGTATATTTAAAATTAATTAATTTAAAAAATGTAATATACCTATTATAAAAATTAAGTAGGTAATAACAATATATCATATTATTAATCAACATTAAATATATTATGTTATTATTAGTATTATTACTTATTATTTATAATTTATAATAGGTATATATTTATTTTTATTAGAGTTACATTTTTGAATTAATTAATTTCAAATACATTTATTGATAGTATTCGTGAAAAATATTTTTTCAAGATTTTGATAAAATATCAGAACATATATGTATGTAGAACTTATAGGATTGTAAGTACTAAACTAAATACTAATTGTATTTGTAGAAAGAGAGTTTAGGAATTTTAATTCTTCAATATTAAAACTTAAAAGTAAATAATAAACAAATAAGATATTGACTTTCACTTTTTTTTTGTATCTATATAATATAATAATTAGGTATTACTTATTTGTATAGATTTATGAAAAAAAAAAAAAACTATACGTTTAACATTACCTTATTTTTCTATTATAATATGCCATCTAAGTCATGGTTACAAAACATGGAGTTAGTAATAAAGTCAAATTTCTTTCTTTTTTTCTGTGGATTTTATACATGTGGTAAGGTATTGCTACAGTCATTTCGAGCGAGACGGAGGGCTATTTTTTGGATTTCTCTAGGCACGAGCTGTAGGCCGGGAGTAATTTTTAACCATTATAACTCTTTGGTCCAAAACTAATTTCGACCATAAATCTTTATCAAAGATAAAGTTCCGTATTTACTTCATCTTCCTTGCGGTTATTCCATTCAGTATCTGTTATCTTCTTGAAACTGTCAGTCTACCTTCCTCGTCATATTTCTTCCATTGTTCCAGTCATTATTGTTTTCATCAAATTACTATCTGTTCTCTATACACGCCCTACCAATTCGTGTCTGTCTACAATATAATTGCTCCTAATAGTTAATTTTTATAATTTATAATTTAGTTCTTTACTATTAAATATTAGCCAATATTTTGACCGAAATCGTCATATTAGGAAATTTAAAAATATTTACAATTTAAATAATATTGTACAATATAATATTTTGAAAATTGCATTTTTCTTAATATACGTATACTAATTTATACTTAACAAGTATCTTATTTTTATTTGAATAATATTTTCACTTGTATATTTCGGCATGCAGCAATATTGGTGTACAGAATGGCTGCCGGATGTTCGACTTCGTGCAGAGGCACTTACGTAAAGTTGACACACACCTTACTGCATTTGTTGACGGTACCATGTGTGATATTGGGAGCAGTGGCCGCTATGGAATACCATCGTTTGAAAGGCTTACCGCATTTATATTCGTTACACAGTTGGATGGGATTATTGACCGTATCGCTTTTTGTTATACAGGTAATTATTATTAATTTATTGATTATTACCTATGTGAGTACGTTACATATAGGCATATAGGTAATACAGTAAAATATAACATTATAATGGATTCCGATAGCGGAATATTGCATAAAACAGGGTTTTTCATCCTGTTAAATATTATACAGTACATAATATTATACTTATCATTTTTAGTTGGACATTTTTTGTAAAACAGAAATAATCTGTTTAACATGGGAAACGGAATTTATTTTTAAAGTATATATATATATAGGTATGCAATATACAATAATATGTATGTATATTGTATATACATAGTACATATTATTATATAGGCGAAGCCAAAAATTCGACACATTTTTCCATAACTAGAAAACAGCATCAATATTCTATAAAAATATTATAATATAATAATTTGCCTGCAAGTCTTGAGAAACATCCTAAAACCCCGAAAAATCTCACAGACACGTCTTCTCATATAATACTATGATACAAAAACCTACATTTTGATTTTTTTTTTTTTTAACATGAAATTACATGCAGACCATAATTTTTACAAAATTCAATAAGTATTACTCTACTATGTTATTATTTTAATTTTATTTCATATCACATATGAATTTCATTTTTCTTAGATAATATTAGACAAACAGTGTATAATATATAAACACACTATATTATTATAGGTAGGTACCTATGTACCTATATACTTTTTTTATTTTAGATCTTTATTTATTTTATGTTTGTCAGACGAAGTTAACATATAATTTTTAAAAATTAATAAAAAAAAAAAAAACTAAACGTCGCACTAAATATTTATAAAAATGATGACAACATTAATGGCCTTGAAAATTCGTAATTTATTTTCCTGCCTACTGCAATAACTTCGCCCTATAATATGATATGGTGTTATTTACTTTATAAAACAAAATTCCGACATTATAATAGTATTTATAATATATAGTTGTATTATATACATTTTTAAATGTATATCATCATATCATATCATATCATATGATATCAAATTTTATATTATGTTGTAACTTGTTTACTTGTATATCAGTCGTATACTCATATAAATCCTTAATCCACATTAGCGTAGGTTTTCACCTCTACCTTAGTACATAAATTCACCTTGAGAACCTATACAAGCGTATTATTATTATAAAAGTATGTTATATTAATAAAGTATTTAGTTATTTTTTTTTTAAATATTCACATAGATATTATAGACTGAGATTTGTTAGAAAACCGGGTTAAGTATGATACATTTCATGTGTCTATAAAATGGTTGTTAAGTTTAATTTAAAATCTATCACAAAATTATATAAAACATTATTCGTGGTAAATGAAAAAGTACACATAAAAAACTTTTGAATAGTAATTTATTTGAGAATTATTGAAATTTAATTAATTTGAAAAAAAATTACCGTATTTAAAATCAATGAAATCTGAAATGGATATTTAAATATTTAAATTCTATATGGAATCGATAAACTTTAAATCGAAATTATTTGAAAACCTTAAGTCTAGAATAGATTAATCTTGAAATTACATTTTTTGAACCGATAAAGCGGGAATTTATAAATCGAGAAAATGCATTATTGGAACTAATATATTCGAAATGATAAATTTGGAACCTATTTATCAGTAATCGATAAATCTATAAACCTATATATCACGACCGAATGACCATGAATTTATTTAAGATTTTTGGAAGTAGTAGGGTGTATCGAAATACATATTTTGGGAAATTTTCAAAATATTAACCATTTTAATTTATACAAGTCTCCGAGGTGAGCAACCTCTAGCCAAAAATATTAAGTTAACAAAACTGATCCGTAACTTCAGAATAAAAATTAGATCTGACGAGCGTAGCTGATCGGGTCTGGCAGTTGTAGATGCCTCGAAGCGGTCACAAGTCCAATGTCATTCACTAACCATTTTTGAATATTCAAGTAATAAGTTCAGAATATCACTACATTCGTTTCACTTGCTCCCTTACAAAGGTAAATTAAACCACTAGATAAACTCAATCAATTAAGTATGAGGAGGAGTTTCAGAGAAATCCTCTGAAACAGAAAATTTATTTTCGAGATCCCTTATGGTTTTATAAAGTATATATCCGTCTTTATTTCATTTAACCTCCCTAAGAAGTTGGTCAAGTTTGGACTTCACTGATTTATCAAAAAGGATTTTCGTGGAAATTGTTGCTGAGCGTACCTACTTCTACTTTTCGCCAGACCCTATACCAAAAAGTATCCTGTTAGAACTTTAATCCTATCACCAATAGTGTCAATGTTATATTGAATTCTAGATACTTTTGATTCCAAGTTTGGCGTTTTCTCTGGGTGTGCAAGTTGTGTGTTAACGCCATACAAAATCTATGTGTATAATGATTATTTTGATTATAATTTTGAAAGTATATATTATACTTTATATATTATAATATAATATTATATTTTATTTTACCTGTTATACCTATTATTGAGTTCAAAACATATAAAAACGTCACATATTATATATTTTGTGCATGCATATTTTCTTATGTAAAATGAGGGGTGCATTTCTATTATACGTTAACGCCCAATGTCCGAAGTCAGGAAACGCCACTGTTATAATAGTTATCTCATAGTACATAAATAAATACATAATATGAATTATATGTATATTATTGTTGCATACAAAACCGCTAAAATAGAAACCATAGAGACCAATTGATTAATTAAAGTAAATTAAGTTTACATAAATTTACCTTGAATAATAGTTAGCACCTTTTTTAAAAATGGATATAAATAATAATAAGTAACAATGATATAAGTGCATTACAATTTATAAATTCTAAAAGTTTCTACACTACATCAGCTACGTATAAACATTTAGGTACAGATAGGTATAATCATTTTTAGACTTTATAAAACCCACTAACTCATTTACCAAAAGTTATAGATATTTATTATCAATAGGCATAATACTAAAATAGAATAATGATAGGTATAATTTAAAAACCTATTTATATTCAAGTATTTAATCCTACAAAACGTGTAAATTGTGATGAAACTGTTTTTTCTAATGCATTATCAACAAAAAGTAAAACATTTTTTAATTTAAAAATAGTAGTAGGTATATTCATGAAATTGTCGTTTGTACGCAAAATGTTTGGAGGAATTATGGAAAACCATTAATAATAATTGGTGTGATAAGTACAAAGTTCTCGATGTTTCGATAATACGAGATATAGGATGGGCATTGGGCATCCAATGTGGCGGTATTTTAGCGGGCTAATTCAATAGCACGGATCACAGGTGCATCGATGGAAAAATTGATTGAATACCTATAGTTAGCATGAACTGTTAGTATATTATGCTATTTAGTATCTATAATAGTTAACATTCAAATCGAAAAATTCCGTTTTCGCTATGTAACTATTGTGTAATTAAACAGAAACGAAATTTAAAATGAAATTATTTTACCAGCTCGTGGTGAGATTCCGTTTTAAGGTTTTAACAAATGTGCGTATAATATGCTTACATAAACAAGGGGTATCGGTCGGGGGCCAATATAAAGATTTCTCATTAAAAACCCGACGACTGTATACATTTAATTCGTTTTCCAGTTTGCTCTTGGAATATTCACATTCGTAGTCCTGTTGTGTTGCCGTGGCGCTACGGCTGCCTGTCGCTTACGCTGTTTCGCGCCCATACACGCCGCTCTCGGACTCTGCACGTTCACATTAGCCATAGCCACTTGTCTTACCGGACTTCAGCAACGCGCCGACTTCACGATATTCAGCAATAACGGGTTCGTATTCGTTTTTCTTCTACAATAATATATTCTTATATAGGAGTGTATATTATATACGTGTACACCTGCATACATATAATACAATATTATTGTATGTGATTTTTAGGGGAGCAGTCTTTGAACTTCTCCCACAATGAGCTTTTATAATTTCTGAGCCTGAGAGATAAGCTATACCTACCTATATTAGTTTCACTAATTGTGTACTTTGTATGTGTATTTTTTTTTTATTAATTTTTATTTTTTTTTTTATTAGAAAAATATAGGTTGAAAAAGTGTTGTCTTTATAAATCGGTCCATCTAAAAAGATCACGATAAATTAGACACGTCATACATGTGTGTCACTTTGTATAATAGATGTAACTTTTAACATTTCATTTATTTTCGAGAAAATGGCGAAAACATTTCAGAACACACCTATATATGTGTGTACATTATAATATATACTCATATACCCACGGATAAATGTTTATGTATGCGTATTTATATTTACGCGTATAGTAAACTTTACATTATAGTTGATTTAAAAATACAAATTATTCTAGCTTGTGCCAAGATTTTTAAAGCGAAAAATAAATATGAAAATACTATGAATTATTTGTACATCATTAACTTAACATTTTGGTACATTTAGGTGCATTTCGTTTTTTTTTTTTTTTTTTTTTATTGTTTTTGACGAAAGTTGATTTACATATATATATTCCCATAAAACATTCTAATTACGCTACTGTGTTGTAAATTAATACTAAACAAATTCATTCACCAATTAAAAAAAAAAAAACATTATAATTTAATTATTGTCGGTAAATTAAAAACTTCAATAGGCAACAGCAGTCTCCGTCATCGTCTTCACAACAAAAAATTCTGCAACAATCTTCCGTGATCAACGTTATAGGAGTATTGTTGATGATGGCTTTGACGTTCGTCGTGACCACGTTAATGTTGCAAGAGGAACCCATCAACAAACGGAATTCGTCATCGTCCATAAAATATTGCAGAAACGGTGGTCAAACATTCCAACTGGTTCCGTCATCAACGGCGGATGAAGGAATTCACAACGGTCGTATCAGTCGGATGTGATAGTTGCGAGCATATATTTACATATATCAGACACACAATAATATATAACACATAAATATATCTGATCGATACACACACACACACACACATCTAGACGTAAATTAAAAAAGGCTACTATCCTTATCCTGTAAAAATGAAATAGGCTCCTATAAATATTTTCTAAATTAACATTATTAAAATGGGAGTAAAATAAAAATTACAATAGTGAACCTATATTTTAGAAGTTATTTCTGTAAAAAGTTGACAAAAATGTGTATTCATCGAGTACCTATGTACGCTCGTAATAATTTTAAGTTTTAAGAAACATTCAAATATCTATAGTGAAATTCTCATCGGATTTGTTAAAAAACATGTGCCTAATAATGTTCGTTTTTTACAACATGTTTTGGTCATTAATTTCCATCTCTTCTACAATAAAATACCAAGAAATATTTACAAACACTTGCTCTTCTATAATATATGGGTACACTGAAAAGACCTTTTATATTTGTATTTGTGATTGTCGTCGATCGTTTCGATGCAGACTCGACTCGACGATAAGGAGTACTTAAACTAGTATTATATTTTTTAAATATAAATTTACCCAGAAAGTCTTCGCATTCGTTTGATACTCGTCCCGTGATCAAGGGATAATATTGAGATACCTGTTTCATACGCCCGTATAATAACAGATATGAATGAAATATAACAAAAATGTATTCTCCTTTCCACCAAAAAAAAATTGTCCAAATTACGTCTATTACACACTCTCTGTTACACGTCTATATATTACCTATACACACAGCAAATGCACGCACGACCGCATAATATATTGTATACCTATATACCAATCGGAGAACACTTCGACCTTAGAATAACGTACGGAGGACAGGCGTAGTATTGGAAAACTTTGTGGCGACGAACCGGTTATAATTTTGATGACAAAATCGCATACCCACCTACATGACGTATAGCGACTATAATACAGGTATACCGCGATACCGCTATTATTCAACCAAATCTATACATTTTCACGTAAAACCACGATCTACGAGGCATTAACGTGAACCGAATCGGCGCGCAACGGCGGTGGCTAATCTTTGCAAGTCTGCTCTACAGTTATAGTATATACGACGTACGTAATAATAATATTAAAATAAAAAACACATTTAATGCGGTGATGGCGACGACGGTGTGGGTGAAGTTGACGTGACGGTGGTGGCGATAATACCTATATATTATCTACATTTTGTGGTGGTCGATTAAAAAATGCACACGCACATGGCCCGCACACACGAAAACCGCGTGATAACTATTATAACGGATAATAGTATATATATATATACCATATACGTATACCGTATATGTACCACAAAAATCTCTATGGTTGCGACCATGACGAAATAACACGGTATGCCAGCAACGTGAACGAATATTTGAGAACGGTACGAGTCGTCTTGGAATAAAATATGATTTATCAGTTAAGCCAAGAAATTCGGACGTCCCTCCGTCTCATCTGCAGTTTTTTCAATATAGTAATATACAAATAAGTGTAATGTTTACAGATTTGAACATCTTTAATCAAAATAAATAGTAGCTAACAATAATAATAATAATAATAATAATAATAATGATAAGTGGACCGAGTGACGTAGACACCATGCGCAGAACTCAGTTGCTGGCATACCATGTTATTTCGTCGTGGTTGCGATATTGCGCCAAGTTGTAACGTTACACTTTAACATGACTGTATATACATCAAACCATGACTTATTGACTTGACATGGCTGCAGTAATCAATTTAACTATATTCAAGTGTATACTAGTATAATAGCGCGCTAAATAGATATTGTACTTATAATTAGTATATTGTGCCAAAAATTTATATTCGCTATTAAAACGCTATATATACACAACATATCGCTAATATAGTGACACAACTCGAAAAACATGAATTTTCTGGGGGGGAGGGGGAGAATGAATGTTCCACAAAATAAGACGAATAAATTATTCCAAATCTTCATAAATAGCCCCCCCCCCCGCGTAAAATTAATGTTTTCGAGTTGTATCACTGTTCTTGTGCATAGGCGATATGTTTTCGCATTAACCGTTAATGTAAATATATGTATAGATTAAGTACCTACTATATAATAATTTGCATTTAATTCTTCAATAGTACCTATATTAATAGGTTCAACGATGCACTAAAACAGATTCACATGGTTAAATATTTTTTTAAAAAATTGGCGTTCATTAAACATCAAATATTTATTTGAATTATTTGAACCACGTTATCATTAAATGTCATCTATATCTATATTGTCTATGATTCAGAAGTATTTCTAATCGAATTCATAGTCACATAATTGCAGTATAGACTCGGTACCTACTTGAAAAAGTTCCTTTAAAAAAGGAACTAGTTTACGTTCATGTTTTTTTTTTGTTACAAAGGAACTATATTCTTTTTCGTTCCAAGCTTGAAGAAAGGAACATTTTTCGTTCCACAACAATTTTAAAATGTTTAAAATCGTTGCAGGGATAAAAGAAAATTATTTATAATATAAATCAGACAAACTTCAAGGTACCCACCTTTTTTTGTGCCATTTATTTTATTTTTTAAATAAACACCACGAGTAGGATATTGGTGGTGGAAGTTGATAGGTAATCTAAATGTTTTAGATTCTGTGAGTAATGAGGAATGTATTGGCTCTTAACAATAATGTATGTTGGAATAAAACATTTTTTTGAATCTAGTTATTGAATCAGTAGATTCTTATTTAAAGCGGTCATTTTTCGATTTTCCCAGTAATTTTCTCAAGCGTAACAGAAAATTACCAAAACTCGTTATCAATTGGAAAATAATCAAGTCATATACTTGAAATGTATACTAAATACTTACTGCAGAAGCACTAAAATATTGACGTGAAAAAAATAAAATGAAAATCTTTAATAATAATAATACTGCACAATTCTGTCAGTGGATCGATATCTAACTTCCAACATCTCTACCTAGAAGTTGTATTAAACTATGATTTTCAAAACAATATCTATTATTTAATATTATCGCATATACCTACAGGTTTAATTTTATAAATTAATTATAATGTCAAAATTTCTAAAGAAAAATTATATAAATTTTTTCACTAAACTCTAAAAATTCTTTAAATTATATTTAAAAATAAAGAACCGAAAAAGGAACTAAAAACAACGTTCAAACGTTCAAATGCTCATCCTAAAAAATGAACGAAATTCCAATATGTTTCTTAAAACAAAAAAAGGAACTTTGTTATACCGATACATTCCTGAAAATTGAATGAAATCAATAGAACGAGTTCCTTCCAAGCACTGAGTATAGAATAAAATGTACGTATTATACGTATCATTGATTATATATATATAATATATATATACTATTATAGTATATATAATCAATATGTTTAGTAATACTATATATAATATAGTATACTAAACTGTAATACTACAATACTATATTGTATATTACTATTCTTATATCAAATTAATGATACACATTTTTATGTTCTAAATTATAATATGATACCTAATTATATTTATGTATTATTTTCTATTTGATATATTAAATTATAATAAATTATATATATATATAATACAATTGAACATTTTATTTAGATAAATTTATATTTAATACCAATATTCTATTTTTATTTGAAAAAACTAACTTTTACCAAAAAACAATGATCGTTAAACTATATTTAAAGTGAATATCAAACGCAAAAAATGTTATACCTTTTATACGCGTATATTATCATCCCTGAAAAATATAAAGTTTAAAATCACATTTATACTCTATAAATATAGTAAAAACGTTGTAGACATTTAGACAATTAATTGAATAAAAACCACAGGAATTCATACCATTGTAGTAGGCAATCAATGTATTTGAAACATATATTTGGATGTTTGGCAAACGTCAAATATTTGATCAAATATGTTATCGTGTTAACCGGGCGCTACAGACTACAGTATGTATTCAATGCTCTAATAATAATATTTATATTACTTGCACTAATATAATATTTGTATAAAACTACCATGTATAAATATTAGTGTTCCGCAGGGATTTACCATTTTAAAGTGTGCCAGAGTAACAGTGTTTACATTATTCCCACCACATATATGTATATAGTAGCATAGGTATGTGGATTATTATTATTTAAAATTGTAATATAATAGTAGTTAGTACTAAGTATACCACAGCAGTAATATAATATGTTCATGCATATACACTACAGTGGCTGAATAGTGTAAACTGAAAAATATCAAATTCACAAAGGTATTGTTTTGCAACCCTAAACATTTCTACAATATTATAATAATACTTAATAACTATTCCAATATACTATTGTATTTAACTTATAACAACCAAATAAAAATAAATGATCAAATTGATGTAAATTCAACAAATCGTACGTTATTTGCGATTCAATACATTCTATTGTAATTTATAGCAATTCGAAAATCGAATGATATTTTTATGAAAAGTTGATCTATGACTTAGTGCGTGTCCCGTTTTCCAACATTACGTCCCGTATTCCCGACAAACTTCCAACGGGACTCTTATTTTTCGTCTTTTAATTAATTTAAAAAATTTAAATAATTATTCGATAATAAAAACAGTAAGAAATTAGAATGTCAACATTTTTTATTTTGCATCAAAATTAACTATAACTTAGGTATTGCCTTTTGCAGATATTAATCAAAATAAAAATTGACACCTCTTTATAATTTGTTGAAAACTTGAATTTTAATTATGAACCATTCAAAAATTTTTTAGAATCCTAGACTGTGAATATTAAGTATTATATATGTTATCTGGACCAATATTCAAGAAAATTACATACTATTTATTTTAAAATGAAAACTAAACTGCAAATGTGGAAAAAGTTGTGCGATAGTTGAAGAAATTTATGGTATAAGAAATTTAAAATATTGAAAAATAAATGTCTAAAAACGTCGACTATTACAATAACTATATAGAATTCACCACAGTTAAAAAAAAACGTTCTATGAACAACTGAAAAAAAGTACATATCCTTGTATATAGAAATTATAATTACCTAAATCAATAAACTATATACCATATAATTTCTAAAATTCATGATATATGCATTCATTTGTTTTGAGTTAATCAAACTATGTGTTGTTCAAAATATTTTGAAATACCGATAAGTCAAGATGTGTAAGCCGTAAGGACTAAGGAGAATTACCTTTTATAGAATAGCCATTTTAAATGATCAAACTGCAGCCATGATATAATATCATTATTGTGTGTCGTTCGATAAAAAAAAATTTAAAAAAAAACAAAGTATAATTTGTTATGGATGATGTTTTTACATTTTAGCGCAAGCAAAACGTGTTGCGTAATATCGAGAGAAAAAAAGTATATAGTAAAATTACGATAGCTGTGCAAACTATATAATAGAGGAGTGTGTGAAATATGAATGTCCCGTGTATTAAATTTTATAAATATAGTCACTCTATAGTGTTTACTGCATAGTGTATATGCCCCGATGAATTGAATTCATCCCGACTCTATAGCATTTTATTTATTTATTTATTACATTTTATTTTTATTTACTGATAGACAGGAACCGCATATTACCACTGCGTGTAGAGATTCGTGGTGACATATTATATAGTACAGTGCAGGTGTAAACCTCATATACCATATATAGACCTTAAAGTTCTATGATTTCGTGCACCGAGTAAATACTTACAGTTTCCGTCTATTAGTTTAAGATCTAGTAGACTCGTGCCACCGCAGTGCGTGTATACAATACCTACGTATATTACCAGTATTACGTGTATGATAATTCGGAAAATCATCACACGCGATTTGGAAATTAAAATGTATAGCATTGTCCAAATTAATTCCTATGAAATATTGATCCATCCATCCATGATGGTTTGCAGACATTGACAATAATAATACGGCCCATACACGGAACGATCTGTTGTCAAACCTAACGCAGTCCACACACCTAACGATTAGTCAGACCACATATAACCTAATTTTTTAATGATGTTTTTTCGTTTGATTACAAGTATTATACCATTACCACAGAATATGTATGTATGCCAAATCGTCATTCGAAATATTATCCGAGTGGTTAAATCATATAAAGTATTTCGAGTTATTTCATTTTCGTTTTATACGTTTTTGTGTACAATGAACCAAGTAGACCGAAAGAAAAAGAGTTATTGCTGACAGCTGCTCTTGTTTTGCATTTCGATGATGATGATGATGATGATGATGATGATACCCAAATTAAGAGGAAATGGTCAAAACAGTGGCTGTACATCTCTATGAACTCCGACATAAATTGTTTGTCTTGATCCATTTGTAATAATTTCAATATGCGAAAAACATATAAGACAAATAACAATATTAGAAATAATTGGATTAAAAATTTAAATATATTGTGAATTTGTGATAGTGATCAGTACTGAAACATAATACCGTTAACCAAAAACCATAGAGTAATGTGATAACGCACGCGAAATCGGTCAGACGGTCGTCAGGTTGGTTTGACAAAACGTTCGATCGACAATCAGACGGCAGCAGACTGTCAAACACGCCCATACGCGGGACGATTTGGTCTGTCAAACGTGGTTTGACGACAGATCGTATCGTGTATGGGCCCCTTAACTATATTATAGGGAATGTGGGTAATCCGTATTTTGTGGCCGTCTTGCCGTGATCCGTCTTCTCTGGCAACACTGCACACATACCTACGCATACTCATATGCATAATGCAATATTATTAAATGTATTCGATAAATTTTGTATATTATAAGGTGAACCAACTACTAAAAAAAATAAAATCATAATTTACTTCAGATATTTTCACCACTAAAACGCGTTGTAAACAGTAGGTGTCCTGTGAATTTCAAAAGCAATACAGAAATCATTATATTTTATATTACCTAATATGTAAAAATAAAATGCTTCGACAGAGATCGATCTGCCCTAGGGATGCTTTTGTTTCATTTACTAAATAAAGCCTATAATTTAATGACCCAAATGTAAATGACCCAAATGAACATCTCTCCAAACATCATAAAAATTACTCAATCATTTCTCCAAAATCGTACTTTCTCCGCCAAGATCGACGGCGCCAAATCCTCCTCTCGTCCCATTCTGGCCGGCGTTCCACGGGGTTCCTGCCTGGCCCCAACCCTCTATCTCATCTACACAAACTACATCCCTACTCTTCGCCAGGTGCAAGTATCCCTTTTCGCGGATGACACCATGTTCCCAACCAGTAACACTAACCCTCATATGGCTCAATTCCGACTTCAAAAACAAGTCCACCTCGCTTCTAACTGGTTCAGGAAATGGCGATTAATAATCAACCCCAGCAAAACAGTAGCAGTCATGTTCAGCCACTCTAGGCACAACTCTTTCCCCCAAATCTCTCTAAGCAGTACCCCTCTTCCCTGGGCCACACACGTAAAATACCTGGGCGTCACCCTTAGCCAAACCCTAAACTTCTCTCAGCATATCAGCATCACAATTAAAAAAGCCGTCAGAAACCGAGACATACTCTACCCTCTCCTAAACCGCAACAGCCCTATTCCCACTAGAACCCGTTCTATGGGATGGTGTTAGTTTGTTCACCTTATAAATCCACCTTGTATAATACATTATAAAATGACGTGTCCATGACAAAATAGATAGGTATGGTATGTCAGCAACATTAAGAATTTTAGTCCGATATGCGCGTTCCCCCACTTTTTCCACATTTATTAGGTTCTCCGTTTTTCGTTCAACTTTGTGGTGACGGTTTGGAAATGTATGCTCGATAGATGGAGAATCGACGGAGAACTTAATACACGGTAAAAAGTAGGGATACTTCACAGAGACGTGCGTATCAAAATTTTGCTGACATACCTGTCTATTTTGTCATGGACGTGTCCACGATATGTTATGTATCTATGTGCATGGCTATATAGTGGCCACCTATAAATATGGTGTTATATACTTGTACCTATAGTACTACCTAATGATAATACATATTATAATATTATCATTATCACGTCGTGTTTCAGAGGCAGTGATTCGAAAATATCCGAGTTGATCAAACAGAAATTGCACTTGAACAAGGAGCCGGTGGTCGTGAACGTGTTGGCAGTTTTACTAATCGCTGTGCTGATAATGGTGTCGTATACGGTACGGAGGGAATCGATCAAACGGAGACCAAACAACAAATCGTCGTACACAGCGACAGTAAGTCCACTGCGCGTAAAATCTTCGACGTCCACCGGAAAGTTCGGCGGCTCGGGAAAACAGTCGTCACAGCCTCCGGTTTGAGGGCGCATATACGAGTAATTACACACATTCCGCAACGATTTCAGCCATCACGTCTACAATATCATATTATTATTATTATTATTATTATCATTATACATTATAGAAATAAACAAACACAATACAAATAATATCAATATACGACTGTTGAATAATAATAATTATTAAAAGACAAAAGTACAACAATATTATTATTATTATTATTATTATTATATTGTCATCAGCAGCATTAATAATAATCGGTCGAAATTATATCGGAATCTATACGACGTCTCATTCTAAATTCATATTCCGTATATTATATAATGATAATATAATATCATCAAAAACCGGCCTATATATATTTTCGTTTTTCATTTATCATCGTTGGTTTTTTTTTTTTTTTTTTTTTTCATTCTTTTTTAATCTTTTATAAGTACCTACTCTGTTCGTATATTCAATATGGCTATAACATCTCGCACATTTAAATTAGGTAATACTCGTTTTAAAAGTACCTGCTATAATCACGTACATTCTATATATACTGATAATAATTATCTCTGTGTTCTGTCCTTTTGTCTTCCTATTCCCAGATAATATCATTTTTTTTTTTTTTTTGTGGACCTACTACCGACCTACCAGTGCATTTACATGTATAATATAATATTATATACCTAACTTAAAGTTAACCAACCATTACCCAATTATACCTATTAACGAGATACCTAGGATCGAGTATTAAACTATTGCGCGTGTACAAGTACCTACTATGAGTTCGTAATTTAAACCTAATTAGACAATATCTTTCACAATATGTAATTTACATTTTTTTTTTTTTTTTCGAAATTATCGCGTAATTTATATTATAGATATTTATTACGTTTATAGTTAAATACACATGCACACAAACGCATGTGTGCATGTGTGAGACCGCGTTTTAGATTAAATTAAATATAAGATTTCTTTTTTATATCTATATATTTATATAATATAAATATAATGACGTACTTGATTCAACATAATTACATAGGATTAAGTAAAAATTAAATATATATGACTGTGACACGCGTAAATGTGTAATACCTATACATTACAGCTAAAAGTGTCAATCAGTTGTACATATTGAAAACAAACTTTATACGTGTGAATGTAGAGTAGATTATAATAAAATTGCAAAATATATTTGACCAAATTTAAAACAATCGCGAGTTTTACGCATTATTCAATGTAAAAATATTATATAATACTATTAATTATTATTATTATTATTATTATTAGCAGTGTGTGCGTGTTTTTTTTTTTTTTATTTATTCTTTCTATTTTATTTTATTTTATTTTTTTTTAATATGAATTCATTTTACTATAAGATAAGTTATTATTATTATTATTATCATCGAAACTATATATATATATAGTATATACATACTAATATTATTTATAATTATAAATTATAAATGTTTTTCGTAATATATGTGTATTTGAATTTTTAACAAAACAACATTATATAGAGTACCTATTAGTTATTAAATAAATAAATTATATGAGTAGTCAAGAATAAATAGAAATTATTATTATTATATATATTATTATGTAATAATAGTATAATATTATAATAAATATATATTATTGTTTTTTTGTTATTGATAATTTTTTTATTATTATTATTATTATTATTATTATTATTATTATTATTATTATTACTACCTATTTATATTTATAATTTATTGTACGTTTTTCGGGGTGTTGTAACTTGTAATTAATTTTATTAAATAGCTTTAGAACAACAAAAAACGATTATACTGATTATAGATTTTTTTACAAAGAAAATTGCACGTACTATATTCTGAGTACCAATTTATTATTATAATCTAACATAATATAAATTAATATACGCGTATGAGTGTATATTATATATATATATATATATATATATTATATACCTATTACTATTAACATAATATATAATTACTAGTTGTTTTACTATATTATAATAAATTATAAATACATTTTCAAAAATAGAATTTTAATTCCTATTTTCAGGACTGTTACAAACTTGCTGTATGTGTACAAAAACAATTTACTATATTATGAATTATGATGTCAATATATAGTAAGAACAAAAAATATTACGATTGAACTACGTATTTATGAGATATTGATATTATAATAAATAATAATATATAGAGTCTGAACTTATTGCAGGCAACTTACATAAATATTAAATACCATTACCGATAACTATATAGCAATCGAAAGTTATTGTATTTGCATATTTTCTTCTTGTTTATCATATTTATTACCAAGTACCTACATAAAAGTATGATTTCATTTCAATTCATGTAATATGATGACAAAAATATCAGAGTTTATATTATAGAATATTTTTCAATTTTTGAATATTTAATCATTTTTAGTTTTAATAGAGACCATATTTTACAATTTTACCATTTTTAGTGCGTATTTGATAAATTATGTTAATATACGATCAGATATAATATGTATCTATAGAATTTACTAGTGAAAACGAGTACACCTAAGGGTGTTCGTAAAAAAGTGATTTTACTAGGTACACCTAGTTTTTACTAATGACAACAGTAAAAATGCAAACAACTTTATTTATACCTAGTTTTTACTAAATTTTCAGTGAAAACTAGTTTTTTTTTTACACATAACCCCACAGTAAATATTACCTAGTTTTATTTTTATTTTTAGTTAAACAGACAATTTATTGATATTTTTATCAAGTATACGAACAGTTATATTAGTTATTAGTTTAATTTAAAATTATTTAAGAAAAATGTTTTAGATGAATATGATATTTAAAAATAAAAAGTTATTATTTGCTAGTATATGACAAACTGTCATGACATTTAAAGCTACAATAATATTTCGATACCACATTCGGCTGCATACCAAACAATGTTTTGTGGTAGAATTGTGAACATCACTATTTTCAGTGCCATACTGTTTTCTTGGTTTTTAAGATTTCATTTATGTTTTCTTCGTCTATTAAGGATTTGTTCGTTATCATAAAAAAAAAAAATATCAAAAACAATTTGTGTAATTGTAAAAAAAAAAATATTGTGCAATTCAAAATTTCAAGACATATGGTGACATATATTAATAAATAATAACTTTTTTTTTGTAATTTTTAAACATTATATTTACCTAAAACTATTTTTTTTATATATAAAATATATTATTTTTCTTATACTAATAAGAATAAATGAAAAGATACTTATACCGACATTATACTGATGCTGACGATAATTGTTCGTATAAACTTGATAAAAGATGTCAATAAATTGTCTGTTTATCTAGAAATAAGAATAAAACTAGTATTTACTGTGAGGTCATTTATAAAAACAAGTTTTTACTGAAAATTTAGTGAAAATTAAATTAGGTTTAAATAAAATTGTTCGCATTTTTATTGTAACCCATTAGTAATAACTAGGTGTACCTAGTAAGCTCGCGTTCTTACGAACACCCTTAGATCTAAGTTTAAGTTTTTAATCTATAGACAAGCAAAAAGCAATAATTAAAAAAGCATATAAGGAAAGATACTAAGTAAAATAAGTAGTGCAATTAAGTCATTAAGATTAATACAAAAAAGTAATGTTAGTAAATACTAAATTGCTTATAGATGCATTATCATTCAAAAATGTTCAGTATGTTTAAAAATAATCATCTCAATAATAATTAATGTAATTCCAATTTAGAAATAAACTTAAATTAATACTTTCTCAATGTTGAGAAAGACCTTTCACCTAAAGCTATACTAATTGGCAAACAAGTTATATTATAACGCAACCTTAACACAATATTATAAAATGTGTAATACTTACCTAACTTGATTGAAAATATGGCACCAGTAAAATTTATCGCTAGATAATGTTGAATACATGGCGGAGGACCAATTTATACTAGTTTTATTATACAAAATATAACACATTATCACCAAAATTTGTTTAGTCAGTCTACGAAATTATAATAATTAATAACGGTTTTTATAGTGCCATAGTAGAGGGGTATTATTATATAATTACATAATACAACTAATTAATTATCTAATTTGGTATAATATTGTATGGGTTTTTTTTGGAGGGGGGGAGTAATAACTCATATCGCTCCCCCTCAAATACGTGCCTGTGGTTCATACTATTTGCAGATGAGGTAGTGCTCGCAAAAGAAAGTCCTGAGGAAGTAAATTAAAATAGACTTGAAGAGTAGAGGAAAGCACTTGAGGGTAAAGGATTAAGGATTAGTAAGGATAATACAGAATATAATGATTATACTTTTGGAGAAAGGAAACACGGAGCAAGTAATGAAGTTAAATAGGGAAGCAAGTTTGAGAGATTCAAATATTTAAGATATGTTTTACAGAAGGATGGTGGTCTCAAGGATGATATGAAACATAAGATAATATATCTTCTTCTTCTCCTTCGCCTTCTCTCCCAACTATTTGGTGTCGGCCACCCTGGTCCTACACTTCAAACATAAGACAATATATAGATGGATTAAATGGAGAGAAGCATCAGGTATTTTATGTGACAGGAGAATCCCAAGTAGGTTAATAGGTAAATTTTATAAGACAGTGGTGAGACCTACAATTATGTACGGGTCGGAGTATTGGGCAGTAGATAAGAAGATAGAACAGAGTATGAGTGTGGCAGATGAGAATGTTCAGATGAACGGGTGGAGTAACTAGAGAAGACAAAATAAGAAATTAATATATAAAGGGTAGGTAATATAGGAGTGACTCCAATAGTAGACAAAATGAAGGAAAATAGATTTAAATGGCTAGGGCATGTTTTAAGGATGGAAAAGACAGAAGCAAAAAAGGAAGACTAAAAAAATAGGCGAGGATGGTAATAGAGAATGATATGAGAAGAGCAAGTTGTAGGTAAGGAGGACGCGGGAAATAGAGCTCTGTGGAAGTTGAGAACTAACGTGGTTGATCCCAAATGGTTAGAAGGGAGAGTGAAGGTGAACAAGATAAGTTCTAAGCTCTAATTATAACTTAGATAGGTATCTACTACATAATATTATATATACTCGTATATTATTACTATAGTTATCGTCATGTATATAGCGGTATAGATAATTATAAAAAAATAATATGGCGTAGGAGTAGGTATCTTTAAAGTGTTTAAGTGTACAGAATAAGTCTATCAAACATATTATTAACTTATTATGTACATCTGTAGTGGATAGGAATAATAGGTTTATCTTCAACAAAACAACGCATTGAAATTTAAAAATAATCGTGTAAAGTGTAATCATTATGTATTATGTAAATATTACTATAACAACAATTATATTTCTCCCTCCCACCCCAATTTGACTATTTCTATATATCCACCCTTTCATATATTATATGCATGGTTTTTGGAATCAATATGGTAAATTCTTGAAAATTGAATAACTGAACAGTTAACTTAGAAAATCATTTAGATAATACATGAATAAATTTCGGACTTACCTCTTCTTCTCCTTCGCCTTCTCTCCCAACTATTTGGGGTCGGCCAAATTTCGGACTTACCTATTTACCTATAATCTATAAGGAAATGTTAACCCAAACATTTTTATATTCCCATGTGTAGAAAACTTTTAAAACTGTTCGATCGATTAGATTTTTTCACCGTGATTGAGAAATGGTGTATTTGTATTACCGGTAAATACATTTTGGTATATTTACCCTGAGACTAGATTTTTAATTTTAGACATTTTCAATCAGTATATAAAATGTAATAAGCTCTAATTGAAATGAGTGGTCGTTCGATTTGAAATCGGTAAAATGTTTACCAGGTTAAAAAACATCAATAAAATGTATGTACATTTACGCTATCGGTAAAATTTACTGAACTCACATCTCCAGTATTTTTGACATGTAAAAATAAAGTTTGATTTTATGCGTACAACGCAGTATACACAATTAATGCAGAAACATATTGTTGACGTAGAAAATAATATCATAACTTTTACTATATTTACTGTATTTACTGTATTTCCTCGATGAGCTTTTTTTAAAAACTAGTAAAAATTATTTTGTATATGAAATAAAAATATAAAAAAATGGTTTTTAAACATGAATATTGAGGTAAATGTATTTAAGATCCGGGTATAAATCTAATTTAAATTCACAATTTTTTATTTTTCACTGTTGAGATAACACTTATTCGTCTTATTACTCCATGGTACTATTTGTTTTTTGAATAAAATTTATTCGTCTTCATTTGTGTATTTTGTTCGTAGTAATAATCCTCTTTTTCAATCATTATTCATCATACCTGTTCCTTTTCTGTTTGGCTGTGTTACTATTCGCCATTGATTTCTTGGATAATTTTTATGGTAATTATTCCGATTTTTTATTAGGTATATTTGTCATTTTGTCATACTTGTTGGTTCTATGTCCTATTCACTATTTATTTTACTTTCCAATTCCCTTAGTTTTTCCAAAAATCAGTAAATACTTTTTTGTATCTGTATATTTATGCTTAAATTGCGATCGGAAAATGCTTTGTCAGATTGATCACCTGCTCTTTATCAATTTTTAGTGATTCTAAATATTTCAATTCACCGTCCAATAGTGAAATATTCTTGGAAACCTTTTTTTTATTGAACGTTTCTCTGCTTCAGTACACTTAATAAAAATATCTAATGATACATCATTTATAATTTAATACCATTAATTTGGCTTTCCTCAAAAATGAAAATAGGACCTTTTTTCATCGTAATGGCCTTGTTCGTATTTTTTACTTTTTATCATTTTATTTCTTAATGTTTCATTATTCTCGGCGTTCCTTTCGAAAGCCATAAAGGCCATTTCAACTTATTCTGAATTCTGTCATTTTCTGTTTATTGCTTGAAAATGCATTTTCGACCTTGTGTTCTGTTTTACTTTTGTTACTTGTGCGTTTAAGTTCTATGTTTAGTAATTTACCTTTGACAAATTTAGCGTTAAGCGGTCTTCTACTATAATGTTTCATGGGTGGTCACGATATTGTCGTAGGATTTTGGTAAATTTTACATTAACAAACACACATACAGCGATTCTATAGGTTTACCTCTACCATAATTTAATTCTCTGATTATTTTTATTTTGTCGAATTCTAGTAATAATTGTGATTCAAGTTTCTGTTTGTCATCATACTTCAGAGACAACAGACACCCATGAGGGTGTGGAGTTGACCCTTTACTCCTTTACGTTCAAATAGTTTTCTACTAACGTCTGCCAGATTTTTAGTGTCGTTTCTTTACCTTTAACGTATTTCAGGTGACTGTCTGCTATTTTTTGTATCAATATTGATTTTCTTTTTATCTGTGCTTTCAGTTTATAATATTGTGTTCTTCTGTATTGTCCATAACAGATCCTGTTCTTCGAACAAAATTTCCATTCTGTATTCCCAATTGCTAAAATTGTCTTCATTGAACAGAGAGACTTTGTATTTTTCTTCTTCCATTATTAGATCACAAACATTCTACTAACACGTGGATGCATGTACTCCGTACATGTTATTGACTGTAACCATATAACCTGATATAAGAATTTTATAAAAGGTAGCCAAAAAATAACTGTTAGAAGTTATTCTGTTAATTGTATTTAATTAAAAAAAAGCATAAAATTATAATACTGCTTGTTCCTTTATAAGTATATCTACAAGAGAAAAATTAGTAAACTATTCGTAGAGGAGGATACATTCTTAAAAATATAAAAAGTATGTTACAATAGACTCAAAATTAGATGGTAATATTTTTATTTTCTATGGTAAAGGGAAATGTTCTCCCCAACCATTGTCAATATATTGTAATAACTACCTATATGTTATACCATGTTTCTTATATAGACCATCTCCATCAACACACGTTTTTTTTTACCTAATTACTATTTATATTTTGGTGTTGAGTTACTTGTAGAATTATTTATATGTATAAATAAATACTCAGTTTCTACAAAATAATTTGTTTTTATTTAACAAATACGTATTTCGAAAACAATGTTTTCATCTTCAGTGTGAACTGTAGTAGTTGTTTAACACTGAAGATGAAAACATTGTTTTCGAAATACGTATTTGTTAAATAAAAACAAATTATTTTGTAGAAACTGGGTATTTATTTATACATATAATTACTATTTATTATTTCTATTTCTATCTCCAAGAAAAAAATTGAATATTTAAAATAATTTTATTAGGTACCTACAAAGTCAACTTATTAGGGGTGTCTTTCAAGTGCGTATTTAAAGTAGGTAAAATAGGTAATTATAACTGTACTTATACATTTTTGATTTTGCATAGAAGAAAATATGATATATAACATTATATGATATACCTATATAAAAAAATCTGTTTCGATTCCCCCTCCATATGATTACAAATCAAATATACAATTTATGTCTTTATATTGAAGATATTTTAAAATCGAACAAATATACAAAGTCTACAGTAATTCAATAAGTACATAACAATATAATATGTACCTACTACAATATTATTCATATTAAAGTGGCGAAATGGTCAAACCATAAAATGTAAATAGGTAATTCAATTATGAAAAATAATAAAATAGGTATATGTAGTAATCGGTGATATAAAAATAAAATGAGTGCAATTTCACGTACTTAACAATTGTTAAAGACATTAGGACAATATAACAAAAAAGAGTACCTACCTAAATCTACTGTCTTACGAAAAAAAATACCTACATCCGATTACCACAAAAATATATATTTTTAAATATATTTAAAAACATCGACCTCTTCGCCAACGACCATACCACGTTGAATACACCAGTTCTCGTCCGATCACTGAAGTTAAGCAACGTCGGGCGTAGTTAGTACTTGGATGGGTGACCGCTTGGGAACACTACGTGCCGTTGGCAACCAATTTTTTTTTATTATTGCATAATAATAATCTGTATAGTATATGTTTATTATTGTTATGAACCGATTTGAACTCTCTTTTCTCAACTTAAACGGAACTTTTAATATTACAAATCGCATTTAATTTAAATTTATAAAATATATTTTCCATCGTTTGTAATTATTGTTAAGAGGGATGCTATATACCCGCATTTTCTGTCTCCGTCCATCTAATTAGCAATATAGCAAAATTGTACAACGCAAAATTGAAATTATGGCATTTTAGTTAGATTTAGAGCTTAAACACCTATTATCAAATTTAACGAGAAGAATAATTTCGAGTGAATCTCATGGGCTTTTTGTAAAATATTATCAGAAAAAAAAGTTACGGTATTTTTAGTTTTTGATATTTTTAAATAGCTTTAACTTTTTCGTCAGACGATATTTTACAAAATGTCCATGAGATTCACTCGAAAATATTCCTCACTTTAAATTTTGTAATAGGTGTTTATACTCTAAATTTAACCTAAACGCCAAAATTTCAATTCTGCGTACCTAGTGTGATTTTGCTATATTATCTGTTAGATAGACAGAGACAACAAATGCGAGTGTAACATCCTCTTAAGAAAAAAAAATACAATAATTTTTGTGTATTTTTTTTTACGGTATTCTACAGCTGTAAAGCGTTAGAACCATGCTGACGTTAGCAGTAATAAAAAAAAAATCAAAATATGTAACAAAATTTTTCATTTATTGTTAATTAATTCATATAAAATTCGGAAATTTTTTTTTATTTTTGTAATAGAGGGAGGGTCGTCGGACATATGCTGATATAATAAAGTAGAGGGGTCGGAAATTTGCTGACAATTGCTGATAAAGGGGAGAAGGGGGTCTAAAAAGGCCAAAAATATGCTGACGTAATACTTAAACGCCCCCTAACCCACGAGTCGCACTGTCCAAGATTTTGGGCATGAGGATGCGATTGTATATTTTACATTTTTATCGGGACTTCTTGACAACGTGTTTGGCGTTTCAGCATTTGTCACTCCGTTTTTCACCGTGACCATCGACGTGTATAAAATATTTTTACCTATTGCAATTTCTACCAATTACCTACTTAATTATTTATTATTTTTATTTTTATTTTAATCATATAAACGGGACAAGCCCAAAAATAACAAGATAAATGTACAAATAAAGCAGTAATGTCATGCAAGTATTATGAGTAGGTGATAAAGATAATTACGTATATCATATTATTATTATTATTACGAGTATTTACAAAGAAAAAGAAGAGTCGTTGTTTGCTGTTCGCATAAGACGGGCGATAGGTGAGTTGTCAAGGAAATTAGAACAAGAGCGAGGAGTATGGAAACGCATAGAGCAACGAGTGGTGCGGGAAGGGACCCTGAAATTTATTAGGGATAAGAGTAAAGGAGAATCAATTTTGGCGGAAAGAAGATTGGACAGAAAGGATAGATTAGACACATGTCGACGGTCGGCTAATGATGAAATGTTAAAAGCATGTAGAACAGGTGTGTAATCGTGAGGGGGATGAGGGATATTGAGTCTATGAGCTGCAATACGAAGGAATTTTCTCTGAACTCTCTCAACTGCAGCACAGGCACAAGCGGTGGAGGGGTCCCAAAGAATACTACCATATTCAAGCACAGGACGAACCAGGGCACAGTATACTATACTAGGGTATATATACTACTATACTATAAGGTGGAATTCAGAAGAGGAAATTATAATTTACATTGTTTTAAAAATTATTCGAAAGTTTTGCAATTAATTATTACTAGGTAGGTATGGCAGATATTTTTGTTTTGAATATTTTGAAAGAGTTAAATGTTGCCGAGAACATAATTAGTGATTTTCGAAGTAAATTATTATGGCTTAAATTTTAAAATTAAAAAAAAATATTAAATCTAGTAACTTCATATTTTATAGATAAATCCATTAACGAAAATGCCTATAAAAATTTAACTGAATATCTTCTTAAAGAATTAAATCCAAATAACATTGGACTTGTGCAAAAAATGTGGAAAAAAATTACAGATTTAAAAGAAAAGAAATCATAATTTGAAGTAAGTAAAATTTAATTTTAATACCATAATACTTTAAAGTTTAATACGTACTGTAGTGAACCAACCAAAATATAGGTAAGGTACTTAGTGTTTATACTTTATACTGTTGTATATTCGGCCTGTATATATATATATATATATGTTATTTAGTATATAATATCTATATACTGTATAGTGTATATATATGCACATGTGTGCATATACGCACGCCTGTATATGCTTATGTCGCACTTTTATAATT
>JAIPRL010002823.1:0-54043 GCA_025469235.1 Pemphigus obesinymphae | reverse complement strand
CGGCCGGACGAAGAAGGAAGAACGAACACGGCGTGTAGAGCGACGACGACCGATCGAGCGGCCACAGAAGCGTGAGCAGTGTCGCCAACATGTTGAGCTATCAACTGATATCAATGACTTTCCTTGACCATGATACAGTACAAAAAGGGGGCAAATTCAAATTGATGCCAGGCGCGAACAAATAACATCTGATTCATTTTTGTGATATTATGTAGTATGTACGTTGACTGCTATTGTTGTTTCTTACTATGTCAACCTCTATTAGTGACAGGAGTGTACCATTGGAATAGATGTCATACATTGGGTCTTATAACTACATTCATCAATTGAATGACTACCTTGTGCAAAAATTCAAATGCCAAAAAATTAATATTCGGACATTATTAATTTATTGTTATTAAAAAAAAAGTACGGGTTAATTTTTTTGTATGTCAATTTATAATTTGGTATAGAATATTTAATTACAGCTTCAATTTTTAATTTGTATTCAACCCTATTATTTTCGCAAAATAGGGATTGTTTTTAAAGTTTTTAATAGTTTAAAGTTAAAACCTCTATATCACAAAATAAACTTGAAAAATTATTATAAAGTTTATTCAAATAGCTATGCAAATTAGAAAGTCTAACAATATACAAAATTAGACTTCTAAATTATTAATTAAGGGGCCAAGAAAAATTCAATGTTTGAGCACACTGTTTATAAATATGTATGCAATTTTTCCTAAATAATTTTTATTAATTTTACATGCTTTAAAATCAGTTTTTTGGTTTTGTACATGAGGTCTACGATTAAAATAAATGAGGATCGTGTAAAAGAAAAAATTCCTTAAAATTAATGTTGTACATTTTGAATATAATCTATGTAAACTAAATCATATGCATGTATTATGAAATTGAAGTTATATATTATAGGATATCTACAAAAGTTGCATACTATATTTCATTGTATAAAAAGATAATTTAAAAATGTAAGATAATTACATTAATATTATAATGAGACATTTATATGAAAATATTGTGGGTACTTACAAATTTAAAAAAAATAATAATAAAATGGACCAATTTAGAAAATGCAAAAAATATTTTTAATTACTTTTATTATCAATATTATATTTATCTTTTGTTACACATAAATATAAAAACGAATAACCGGCTAGGTAGAATATTGTTGGTGACATATTACATTTTAAAGCAATGATAAATTACTTTTTTCGATAAAACGATACTGAGCGAAGCTTGAATGTATATATCATGACCATTAGTAATACTATTAGCAATTATATGTCAATAAAAATTACGATATCAATATGCATATTGCAATTGTAAATATTTGGTGTACGTTTCAAGTTTCTGGAAATTTAATTTTCGAATCGTTACGGTTATGAAAATTACTTAGATAATCAAAAAATGACCTCTATGATAATATACTCGTATAATAATAATATAATAATTTACTATTGAAAACCTTTATAGCTGAAAACTCTTAGTTTACTCCTTCTACCAGAAAAAACGTATACATATATACATACATAAAAATTAAATATAAAAAATACATACATTACTGAAAACCCAATACATTTATTGCTATACTTAGAATCCAAAATATATGCATATTAGATCGTTATTTCACAATTGTGTAACAAAAGCGTTTAAATGGACATTATACTATTACTACGGCTTTGTAGTAAATTAGTTATCAATAAGGAGTGGAAAATATCTAAATGGGACGTAATGTTGATTACGAGAATCGGGTCAGAAATTATTAAATATTATAACTTTTCGTAATGTACGTATTTTCTTCTTCTATTTAAATTTAATTATTATTATTATTGTAACCAACGATACGTGAAGAAACCCGGGCGTATTATCGACCCTAACACTTTTTCCGTGTAGAGTTTCCGAATAAATGGTGGAAGTTCGCGTAGAATTCGTCCGACGTTTCCTACGAATACGGTTCAAGGGTTTTTTGACCAGGAAAATACAATTGGATGTAGATTAAATGTTCGCCGTGGGATATGACCGTAGACACTCGGTATCGCGCACACCGTCGTCGAATATAATAATATTATGCACAATATCGGCCGGTCCTTTATAAAAGTGAGGTTAGGTCAGGATGAACGGTAAGTCGCCGGTGAGGTCGTGGTGGGGTAGGGGGGGGGTCTCTTGGGAGTGAACTCCGGCGGTAGTTTGACCAGACTGCGCGAGTTTGGGCGGTTGCTGTGGCGATAGTATATTATACGCTTTTGTTGTGCGAACGGTCGGTCTCGAGTTAATGAACAACTGAAGTGTTCGGTGCATCCGGCCGTACCGGTTAATCGAATCTGCATTTACCCAAGGGTGCTCTCCCCCCGGATACCGTCCCATACACGAGCTACTGGACCGAATAATTCGCAACCTCCCGTCGATGATAATGGACAAAGTCGTCGGTCCGGCGACCACAGCGGTGTGTCGCAAACAGCGAATGTCGATGTGGGGCGGAAGACGTATGGAAATTCAATCTGACACTTACTAACATTTTTCATTCCACGACGTTTATTTCGTCCAGACATTATGTGCACGACTCGTAAAAATAATAGGAGTTTTATACGATCTACTCACATTGTAATACAATAAAAATTAATTGTCACCCAATTACAAACACCATCTTTAGTGACACTTCGTCTTTTGCGTTACAATAAATTTTATATTATGTTAACCGTTTTTTTTTTTTAGATTTTCGATTTCCAGAGTACTTTTCTAAACTAGGGTAATAATGGACAATTACAAGATATAAATTAGAAATCGATCAATCGACCATGTTCAATATCAGACAACTGCTATACGAAATGTATACAAAATAATGAAAATTTAAAAAATTTATTTCCAATGTGTAAAAGTTCTTTTATCTTCTAAATGTCACCAAAGGAGTCAGCCGCTCTTGCATCCTCAGTTTATGCCTATGGGTTTCAGTATAATTAAGTTTACAAGTTTACAGTTAAATAAAGTTAATAGAAATGATAAAGTTTTTAAATAATTTAATTGATAACCCTCACTTTGACTTTCATATAAAATAAGTTTATTAGAGATTATAAAAAACTTAATAGTTGGAAGTACCTATGACTTGAGATAAATGCATAATATTAAGTGGATGATTTATTTTAAGTATATACATACTATTATATAGTATAGTATTATACATACTATATGCCTATACATATATTATTTAGATACGCAATTTTTGTTTTATAAACACGTATAAACGGTGTCTCAAACAAAATTTGACCATTAAACATATAAAGAGTACGCACCCAACTTGAGAATTAACATTGAACTGGTGTATGATTAAGGTTGTGATGTGGGGATATTTGTTCGAGTTAAAATAATTATGTAAGTATATATGAAAACAAAATAATGATTTTTTTTAGATAAGGATATCAGGCCATATATTTGAGTCTGAAGGCCTCACTAGGATTTTCTTAAAATCAAAACAATCTCTTCATGGATGGTGTTAATAAAAATTAAAAAAGTAAATAAATGTATTCTAGTTAAAAAAAAAGATACTTTAAAAACGTTCTTTAACGTATAGGAAAACTACAGAAAATAACGGGACATTTTTCATTAGCTAAAAATCAATATTTATGTGGAATATTTTTTTAATACAAAAATGCAGTGATTTATCTTTGCTATCAATTCTAAAGTAATAATACTCCACTATCCTGTGTAAGGACAAAATTAGGAATATAACATTTTGGGTGATATATTTTAGGTATTTGTATATACTATGAAAATAGAAAAAAGAATATTTTGATATTGAATAATGATTATTTATATACAATATAGGTATTGTGTATAATAAATACATGCATAATATGAATAATATAAGACTTCCTAGGTATAAAATATTAAATGTTATATTGTTAATATTGTTGATTTCATAATCAAATAATAAATAATGTGTACAATTTATGTGTGAAAAATGAATATTAAGAACACACTTAGAATCCTATAGGTATATTATGAATGTGAAAATAATATATGAGGATCCTTTATGGAAAGGTAGTACCAAGATAAAACTAAGTCCTAAGAGCAGACTATTAGTATTAGCTCAGATTAGTTTAACAAGACTATTCCTACGGTGTAATACTCCTAACAATGACTGACAGGCATCAAAGTAAATATTAAGCTCAAACACATTCCCAAAGGTTCGCAACAAATTAAAATAAAAACGCAGTCAAACTTGGTACAAACCCCTTTAATAAAATCTTAGCATATGGTATCTGATACAATAATGTGCATAAAACTCCTCGCTCTCAAAAGTCTCTTGCAAGTACCTCTTTGCGACCAAGACTAGTTTTTTTAATATACATTTCGGTTTTATAATCAGATTAAATTATAAAAGTGGCACATAAACAATTTTTAATTTGAATACTGCGCTAGTCAATATGCCGATTATGACTGTGTTGGCATATATGCATAAATATATACGTGCATATACATATAGACCATATAGTATATATAATTGTATAATAATTGTATGTATTATATACTATAATATATAATTCATATTATATACTATAACTTCAGTTTTATTTACTTAAAACATTTAAATTTAGAAATATTCAAATACCTAATCTACCTAAATAGGTAAGTAGGTAAAAAGTAGATAATTATAGATTGTTTTGGCAAATGGATCAAAATGTTCCCGAATCAAATTTTCACCTTATCTTAAATGTTTTTATTTTATTTTTGGTATTCTAAAAAATATATGCATGAATATGTCCATGATTTTAAATACATTAAATACTATTTTTAATTTTAAAGTAAAAAAAAATATGTATCATTATTATGTGGATTCTTCGTTCTTATTATAATCTAACATGCATATGTATAAATAGAATATAAATAAAACCTTATATATTATGATACTTAAAATAGGGAAAACTTCTTAGATAGCTCTAAGATGTTTATAAAACCAGAAAAGTTGACCGTTTTTGGCTTATTCAATAGCTTCTTTCAAAATCGTTTCTTGAGAATATTGTTTTCTTCAAATAAAATTATAAATACAACTTTTTCTATAATGTTTATTGTATGTAATTGTACTATAATTATTGAATTTATAGAGTAGCAGACGATACAAAAATATCCATGCATAAAATATATGTACAAAGTTGTAGTTTTATATACATTAAATTTAATTTATTTACATAATATTATTCAAAATACTACAATGTATTTATAATAATTATTATTTGAATTAACAACAAATAGGTTCATAAAAATGTTTGATTAGTAAGTACCTACTATTTTCTTCAAAATTCTAACAAATACTCATAACAAATTAGTACCTACTTAAATTTAGTATAATATTATAATATTAGTAGAATTTAGTATATTATTTAATTTATTTTACGGAGATATTATTTTATAATATAATAATTATTACAACTTAAACAACTTATTATTTATTCAACTATTTTGACAATTTATAGACGTAATATGATATCAAAATTTATCAATTATTTTAAAATTAACATCACCGAGTTTTATATAAAAGTAACTCGTTATTTTAAAGTTAACATAATCAAAAATAAGTTAAGTTAACAAAAATCAAATATAAAAAGTCAAGTTAATAGTCAAAATTAATTCTAACTATAAATATATTAACTTGTTAATGCCCAGAATTGAAAATATATAACTGTATTGTTAATATTATATGCGTATTATTGTAATATACATAAAAATTTGAAAATAGTCTTTAAAATAAATTCGTTAACATTTTTTTTAAAAAATTATAAAACGTAACTATGTGTATAATAGTAAAATTCGTCGACTGATAGAGATGCCGAACGGCAACGCGGAAACTAATTTCGGTATGATCCGAATCGTCATGTTTGTCGATCAAACCATTGACTAATTACATATAGGTATGTAATTAATGAATGATCAAACTGAACTATCATCTGTATAAAACCGCATCCTACGGTCACGTATCTGCAGAAGCGCGCGTTTACCGGACACGTACTGAATCCCTCGGCCGTGTTTAATATATTCGTCCATCGGCGATGTTCCCCAATCATTCGACCAAAGATTCGCCAATACCATTCTATTGACGTACACCGTGGTTTCGTACAGTTTAATCGAACATCGACTGAAATAATATATCGAACCGAACCCGTTACGTACCGAGTTACGCCCGTTCCGCCGTCTGTAATCTTCGTAAACAGTCAATGACTAGTTACATTGGCGAACCGTCCAAACCCACATCATTGAGTGTTATTCCAATAGGCGGTGTCCACTTGTAATCGGCAAACAGGTAGCTTAAATTATCAGTTATTACATTATTTATTTTTATATCATAAGAATGATGACACTTTTGAGTATAATGGGTGGTAGTGACGCAACTAACTCTAAAATCTTGAGAGAGGGTACTAAAGCCCCACCATAATATTGTCTAAATATTGTTGGTGGGAGCTGGCTCTGCTCCCTCTACACTTGATATAAAAAAAACCCACAAAAATCAATCACAAGACAACATTTCGAAATTAATTTATCTATCTATCTATAAAATAAATTATAAGGAAACAATTACATTTTTTGGGGACTATGAATAATTGTTGGGATTGGCCCCTCAAAACCACCCCCTAGTTGAGCTCATGGCGCTTATTTTTGTGGAAAATTTTCAGAAAAATATAAAAAAATTTCGTAATTTACACATTTATATATAAAAATTAAATTTTTTTTAATAGATTTTCTAAGTATTTTATAAGTGGCCATATTATGTCAATTTACTTTTTATTTTTATTTTATAATTAAGATAAATTTATTTATTCCATGTGTACATCTACAGCTCTTTCATTAATTTCGTAGATAAATATTTATATAATGAGGAAAGACCTATCTGTGCACAGTCCTCGAAGAAATTACTTAAATATGTAGCGCAATATTTATATGTTAAATACAGCTCTTCAAGGGAGTAAAAGTATTTCTGTTGATATAAAACTTATGTTTCTTTGATAATTAAACACAGATCATTAAACACAAATCTAACCTTTTTTTTTTTTACATGCCAATAATAAACGTATGATGTGATGTTCATTTAAAAGGGGTCTGGTTTGTGCTGTAGTCCTTCAGTTTTGATGTGAAATGTTCAAGTTTAAGTAGACTAGTTTTAGTGTCCCGTATTATAATTTTATATTTTAAGCGCGATTTTCTCAAAATGACATTTTTCTAAATAGATTGTGTGATAGTGAGAAAAATACTAAACCAATTGACTTAATGTTTAAATTTTTTGTTGAATTATCTCAAAATATTTTAGATTAACTAAAAACTTGAAAATATTTATAAATATAATTTTCATATTTTATTATGTATATATGATCTAATACAACTATAATAGTTTACCCATTTATATTTATATTCCAATACTTTTAATATTTTTATTTTTTCGTTACTATCAAGAAATAATTCCTAAAATGTTTATGCTTATAAGCAAATTAATCGATAAGATATAAATATCAGATACGAAATTAGTTAGGTATAACTGACCAATGTTTTGAAACTTAATTTATTAATTTCTTTTCTTCAGAAAAAACAAAATGTTTACTTTTTTTCGGACATCCATTATTTCGATTTTTTAAACTATTATATGGGTAAAGTATTCAAATATGTTTAAATCCAAATCAAAACACAAGCATTATACAAAAAATTCCAAATGACAATCAAAATAGTAAGTTACTGTGTTACTGAATTAAACGCCGACGGAAAATTAGAATATTGTTTTTCTGATGATCGTAGTTTACCGGACCGTTGATACACCGAACTTATATTCAATGACTATAATACTAGCCCTAATAATCTAATTAATTTTAACTTTAAAGTTTACTTCAAACTTTACAAGTATAATATATTTTTAACCTCTACTATAATAGATAAGACAAAAATAATTACACTAGAAGCCAACCTTAAAAGGACACCCAACTACCGATATAGAACGTAAAGACAATTTTAATTAAATTATTTTGATAAATGAAAATGTACTAATTTAGAACTAATGTTTATATAAATTTTAAAAGTAATTATATATAATAATGGAGTAGAGTTATTAATAATTTTGATGTGTACTTCATCTTATAGATGCACCGCAATACACAGTACATCGTCGCCTACCCCCCCTCCCTATGCACACTGCCTCATCGAAATTCCACCACCCACACCACCCCCCACTACAGAAATAAACGCGATAATATCGTATAAAACTGCCACATTATGTGTATTGTCAATGGTCAGTGGAAGGTACGAAAATTTGGTGTATAACATATTCCGCTAAAACAAATGTAAACCATATTCCGTGGAAAAAATACACTCCATAATAACTATGTATTATATTAGATCGAAAATCAACAGTTCAGATTATTCAAAATTCTAATAAATGTGAATTAACCTAAAAATGAGTTTAGAGTAGATATCAATAAATATTTTACAAGATCGTGTTTATAGAAAATGATATACATTACGTTCTATAAGTAAAAAAACGATTCTTGATTAATTATTTCTAAAGTTATTCTGCTGATAGTAAAAAAATAATAATAATAATAATAAAAATAACAGACGTTTTTAAATAATAAAAAATTTATTCGAATCTAAATTTTACTATTAGAATTATTTAATGTGGTCTTTAGATTGACCAATAAACATTATTCAATACATTCAAAAAAGTGATTTTTAAAAAAGTAAAATTAAAAAATACCCTATTATTTCCATTAAACGTTTACTAATAATCGATTTCATATTTTACCGATCGAAATAAGTATAGTAAATATCTTCGTCGTACTAAAACATGCACTCGTATATGCAGCCAACGGCTGCTTACTTAATAATAAAAAAATGTACATGGAAAACAATTTTTGTGGAATCGTATGCACGTTTGGATGACAGCGTCGGAGTGATCGCCATTATCACGACATACCGTACCTCCCGGTACCGGGTACATGCGTGTGACATTGCGGCTGTCTAATCATAAAACACAGTATGTGCACTGTACAAAGTTGTAAATTAAACTTGACCATATTTCATAGGATTATACAACCACGATAACGGGAGTGATTAAATTAGATGCGCCATAAAATATTAAACAAAATGAACAAAGAAAACGTAAATTGATAAGAATGTAACTTACTGTGTTTACGATTAGACAGCCGATTGCGTCCCAAATCGAAGTTGTTATTCCACCGTCGTCGGAATGCTAGTATGCTACCGTGGTTAACGTTCGCGTTTCTTTTTTTAATTTACTTGTGATATGTGTTGGGTTCAATTTTATTCGTTTCTTCGTGAAAGGCCTACGTAAGGCCTAGAATTTACGTGCGTTTTTTGTGTTCAAATACGGCAAAGTCGATTCGCCATCACGTGTTAGCACGATCAAAAACTTTGTGGCTTGTTCTTGATAGACACGGGTCTCTCGTTTATTTACAAAACCGCCATTTTGCGCTTATGTGATTTTCTTCGTCGGTGATGCGTTAATAATAAATTAATTAAACACATCTGTGGTTGGAAAAGTGTTTCTGGATTTTTACGTCTTGTACCTATCCTGTTGTGTTAATGCATAAGTTTATTGTTGCCCATTGACCGCGTGGTTTTTTTATTTCGGCAGTGACCAATAATAATGAAAGAAAGTACAATAATACAGTCGTCATAAATGATAAAACTTCAGTGGATGGGGAGTATCTATCCCATTTTCAACTTTTATCGACTCCTAATAACGAGTTTTTGAGATACCTAATTTAATAGCCGGTATTTCAGTACAATTATATAGGTACATTTGAATTTAAATCGTTATTTAAACACATAAAAATAAAATAAAACTAAATGTAAACGTATGAATTCAAATTATTGGTGGAAATGATATTATGATATTGATTAAATTTATAAATAAATTATTTTATACATTTATACATTAATAAAACATCAGTTACAAGAATGATGCCTTTATTTCATCGTCCGGTGTTCAACAATGAACTGTTATTTCCTCCCTCCTCTTTGCCCTTTTTGTTAATTCAGCCCCTTCAGTTCTTCGCCATGCCAAACTTCTCATATCGATGATGATATACAATTTTTCCTATGAATAAACTCTATTTCTGATTTTCATCTTCTCCAACAGGATCTGAACAACTTGGTCGTATGAGGAGAGTTCCTAGGTCTCTCCCTGAATATTTCAAAATATTCTGTATTTTCTTTTTCTCGCTTCCACTCTCGTATTTATTTTCCTTATGTCATACATAATATCCCTATTAAACCCCTAGATGACTCCATCCCTGACCTAGATTTTACGTTCACCTGAAACATTTCCCCAGTTAAGCACGTCATTAAAGATAGTTGTTGCAAGGCACTTAAGATTTTTAACTTTATCCTTCGTTTTTCTTCTGAATTCCACCTTCTATCTCCCCTGTCAAAATACTATACTGTGCCCTGGTTTGTCCAGTGTTTGAATACGACAGTATTCTTTGGGATCCCTCCACCGCTTGTACCTGTGCTGCAATTGGGAGAGTTCAGAGAAAATTCCTCCGTATTGCAGCTCATAGACTAAATATCCCTCATCCTCCTGACGATTACACATCTGCTCTATATGCTTTTAATATTTCATCATTAGGCGACCGTCAGCATTTGTCTAATCTATACTTTCTGTCCAATCTTTTTTCCGCCAAATTGATTCTCCTTCAATCTTATCCCTAATAACCTCCATGGTCCCTTCTCGCATCACTAGTTGTTCTTTCCATACTCCTCGCTCTTCTTCTAATTTCCTTGACAACTCAGCTATCATTCATCTTATGCGAACAGCAAACAACGACCCTTCCTTTTCTTTGTAAATAATAATAATAATGAAAAAAATTTAATTAAATATATGTAATTATCTTTAGTACGTACTCACAATACTTGCATGACTTTACTGTTATATTTTTACATTATCCTGTTATTTTTGGGCTTGTCCCGTTTATATGATTAAAATAAGACGATCTTTCTCTCTAGAATATATACTCTGATGTAAACCCCCATCCCTCCGTTGTTTTAAGGCAATTTAAGATTGTATACACTTAATGGCATATTGTTTTGAGGACATTGTAGTCGTTCCATTAACGTTGTTATAAATATTTTAAACATGGTACTTTCACACTCATGTTGTGGGATTCGAGTTTTTAGCTAGTTCTTTTACGGCCAACTTTATACAAAGTTGGACTAGTGTTTCATACTAAACGTGTGTATATATGTGCACTGGATGAGTATATAAAGTAGTTGTCAGTTCGTGTTTAGTCGTCTACTGTCCCCGGAGCATTTATATAGATTGAAAATTCCTGCCGAATTATAAAATAACCTGTTGCAAAAAAACAAAAATAAAGTGAAAGACCCGGTATATTACACACGTTCAATATAGGTTATAATATATAATATCATATAAAATTCTGGCAACAACGAAATCCAAATGTTATTTTATGCATACAAATTTACATTATTAAACCTTAACTATAGCAGCTAATGTCTTTTTCCATGCATGAGTACATATATCGTGGTATCGTGGAGTCATCTTGAACACTAAATCTATTTTAATGATTTTAATTCATATTTTGGTTTATTTTTTAACAAATTAAATATACATTTTCAATGATATCGTGTGATATATACACAACTGTTTTGTTCTAACATTTTGTGTATTTTTTCATACAGAACTTTCTTGAATTTACTATAGTCATTAAAAACAAAAAATTTTGATCGACTTGTATAAAAACTAAAAAAAATATAAGTTTTTATTCCGTGAAACTATTTCGTTTTTCATATCTTTGTTAATATTGATCGTAAGAATACCAATTAAGCGAGATAGACTATTCATAAACTATGCGAGTTATTGAAAAAACTGTTTTTGAAAAATTCAGACATTGAACTTTTTTGTTCTCACTCCACACTATGAAATTTAATTTTAATACTAACATTACGCAATGACCAAATAGTATTCAAGATGTATTTTTTATCGATTTTAGTAATTGTTGAAAACTAAATATTAAATGTTTGAATATTAAAATACAATTCTATATTTGGCGAAGTTTAGTGAATGAGGATTATTTATTTAAGCTTCTAAAATGCAGGTTAAATTACTGTTACTCAGTTATGAAAAAATGCTTTAAAAGTTGTACGGTAAACTTATAAGTTTTCAATTAATAGTAAAAGCTAACTTCTGTAGCATAAATAATATTGCAAAATTATTTGTAGAAAGTACATTAATTAACTATTTGTGCACAAAATGTATACTCTATTAATAATGTATAAGGTTACTTAAAGTACTTGGCCTTAAAAGTATAGGTATACGAAATATTGGAGCAGTGAAAATATTTTAAAACTACCTATCTATTTATATAGCTTAATCATAGAAGAACATGTTAATTTCAAGTTAATAACGCAATCATAAATGTTTATAGAAATATTAAGGAAGGTTATTTATGCGGTACCTATGTTACTTATAATATAGCCACCCCCACATGAAAATAAAGATTCAAAATTTGTTTAATATATTATTATTTTATATTTATTACGCATTAATGTTACAATATTTTTGTCTAGGAAATTTATTATTATTATTATTATAGTTTCATGTAGACTTAAAATTAGATTTTTAATAGAGCGAAAAATCTAATGGCTTGTGGGAAAATTTTCAGTTAAAAGGTGACGATATTGAGTAAAGAGTTTCTTTGGTAGTTAAATGTTAAAAAAATTTGTTAAATTGGTACCTAGTTGAACTTGGTACTTTGAATATATATATTTTTTATATTATAAATTATTTTTTATTATATATATATATATATTTATCTATTAATTTTGTTGACAGTAAAAAAAAGTTAAGAAGTAAAGAAGCCCATTTTATTAGAGTGTTAAATTTTAATATTAATAATATCTATTTTCTAATAATCAAATTAGGTACCCATATTCCTTATAACTATGCAAAAAATATATTATACAATGAATAATAATTATCTCTCTGATACAAATAAACTCGTAACTATATATTAGTAACTACGAATCTACGAATACAACAGAGATATAAGACGTCTAAACTTACGTTAGAAAACTAAAACTATATTTATTAACTGAAATATTTTATAAATGTAAGAGAAATAATAAAATAATAAATACAATTATCATGATTCCCTATCTATATTTATTTTTTTCCTTTTAATTATTACACCAAAGCCCAACTAAAAACATTGACTTAATAAATTTACCAACAATATCCTCTTCGGTGAATGAAGTGCTTTCACTCCTACTAGCACAATGAACATTAAAAAAAAAAAATACATTTTGCGAAGATTATTGTTATAAGCCTTGTAGATAATTATTATATTTACAATATTTTAAGTTTTATCATAATTGATTTAGAAACGTTCTCTCGGAATAAATACTTTATAATGTAAATGTACTTTAAACATTTTTTTGTTATTTGCTCAAATTCAATTGCCATAAAACAAATTTATAAGTCATTAAGTAACAAATTTATAAAAATTGAATTTTTGAAATATTATTTCCTATAGGATTACTCAAAATATTAATTACACTTTATTAATAGTTGATTATTTCTATTTGAATCTGATTGAAATATATTTTATAGTGATTAACGAACTCATTTGCAAAAATCGTTCATCTATAGATAGTCACTAAACTGAATTATTATAAAAAATTAATTGTAAAATATAAACATGTAGTAATACAATAAAAAAACTATACATACATAAGTCAATGACAAAAATAATTATAAATAGATAAAGATGATTATTTTTTTAAATTTGTATTTTTTTTTGATATCCTGCACTTTTGTATACAATTGCATGATTTTTAATTTTAATTTGTATAAACTAATTTGAAGCATTAATTCAAAAAATTTATTGTTTTAAAAATTGAAAATTTTTTATGGGTAATAGATGACAACATAGGTAATGAATAAATATAGTAATATAATATAATATGCCAAATATCAATTTACTTTGATTTATCAACTGATAGAACTTCTGTCAACTGTGATTCAACAAGCATGAGCGTCACTGGTTCCCCTTAAAAATATCCTGCGCTTCAAAATATCCTGCACTCAAAATATCCTCATTCAAAATATCCCCGTTAGAAATATCCCATAATCCTATACACAAAATATTCCCATCAGAAATATCCTGCACTCAAAGTATAACTTATTCAATTTATCCCAATAAATTTTTATTCGTTATTTTAAAAAAAAAAAAGTAGTAGGTATTATATCACAAAATAAGCGTTATTTTAAATTTTTTCACTGAAATATATATATTTATAGATATATATAAATGTATAAACAATTTTTTTTTAATTGTAATTATATTTCATATGAGTTTTTTTCATAAGATTTATCTAATATTTAACAATAATTTTTGAGCATCTATAAATATATATCTATAATTATTTTAATTATAATTATATTTGATACGAGTTTTTTTATGAGATTTGCCTTATTTTTAACAAAAATGTTTAATGTCTCTTTTTAAATAAAATATTTAAGCGATAAAATGTTAAAACAACGCTTTTTTTATAATATAATATACCTACTTTTTTTTTTTAATTAACGAATAAAAAATTGTTGAGATAAATTGAATAAGAAATATTTTGAACGCGAGATATTTTTAATGGGGATATTTCTAAACGGTATATTTTGAGTGCGGGATATTTTGAGGGTGTATCAGTGTTACTAGTAAATTATAATTTAAATCTTTCTTGAAATAATTTAGCATGTACAAATTTTCATATATTCGTATACAGTTAAACGATGTAGGCCAAAATTTATCCGGTGCAGTATTATATATATATATACTGTAATATTAGTTATTATCATAGTATAATATACAACCAATGGAAGTTTTGTTCATATTTCTTATCAAATTCTACGTTTACATGAAGTCGTTAATCCGCATTAACTTAATGCGCATTAGGGTTCGAGTTTACATGCATCTAAATAATAAAAATATTTCAAATAAAAAAAGCAATATGTGTTGAAAATTAGAATAACTATAATATCTGATAAGTAATAATTAATAACCTAATCATTATGAGTCATTAATGCGCATTTAAGCGTTTACAATGTGTTTATTAATCCGAGAATAAGAGTTAATTCGATTTGATAAATTGAATTTAATAATAAATGCGCATTAACAACACGTTTATATGCAACTCAACTCACGGATTAAGTCAGTGCGCATTAACGACTACGTAAACGTTTGTAGTAAACTGTGTTAACGTAGTAAAATTCATAAAATTGATTGTTGTAAAATGAAATGATTAATTATCAAAAAAATATATATACATATATAAATAATATATATTAAATGAAGAATAATTATAATAATTTATGAAATATACAAAAAAAAAGCACCAAAAATAAAGAAAATATGCCATTTATTCTAATGAAAGAGTGAGTTAAAAAATCATCACACAACCTCACCCCCCGAAATATCAATATTTCTCCAATAATATTCTATTTATATTAAGAAATATTTTGAAACAATTTGTCAATTTCTTCTCAGATATTGAAATGGATTTCCGTAAAACACTACTATTATTATTTTAAAATGCAATACTGAACTGTGAAATTTCAAATAGCTATAAAACAAGTTCATAATAAAACCGTTATGATTTTTACGATTTGAAAAGTTTTCAAGAGTATAGAGAAATAATAATGTTGAAAAATGTCGATAAATTATCAATAAATATTAAATACAGAGATGCGAAAATGGAGATAATTTTTGTCTAAAAACTACTATTGATGACAGTGATTTATACAAGTACTTAACTAAATTTATATATAAATATATACAAAGAGTATACTTCAAACGTAAATTTGGTAATGATATTTTCCGTAAAAATATTTCAAAGCTAAAAAGGTTTTGAGAGACATCTCCTCCCAAATGATGTCGTTGGAATTGCACAGGTGGAGAATTTATTCAGTCCATTTCCGAAACAAATCTGCGGTCTTTTAATCACGAACAGAACACATCGGTTTGAAAGGGGATGAGCTACCACGATTTTTTTCTTTACGTTTTCCTTTTGTTTTTTCTCTTGTATTTTTTTTTTAAACCCGTCGGTGTTTTTCTTTCTTCCATTCGTTTTTTCTGGCATAGCGGACAAAATAAATTACCGGCAGTATATTCGGCACATATGTCGACGATGCGTTGAATAATTTTTACATCAGTATGGCTGAAAAATCATTCCTTTTCATAAGGTTAGGGCATAAAACAAACGAGCCATTACTCGGATTAAAATGGCACCGCTCCACCGCTATTCAGACGATGGAAACGAGGACCCCTTTCATTCTCATCTCATCACCAGACAGCAGTCGTTCTTGAGTCGACCCATCCTTCGTACACACTATGATATAATATATATAATCAGGCAAAAGACTCGTGGCCAGTGTTGAATCCAGAAATTTTTTTAGGGAAGGCTAAAATTTTTTTAGTAATTATATACTTATATTAGATACTATATAATGTGTGTAGAGATGTGGAATTTTCAGTTAATATACTTCTAAAAATATATTTTGGTGTTGAGTTAATTGTAAAATTTTTTATATTTATTCTAAAAATACTTTACAGGAAAAGGTCATTTTATTGATTTTATTATTATTCATTATAATATACACCATATAAGGCTGAATAAAAATTATTATACTATTAAAAAAATTTAAAATGAGTGGTAACTCAATTTTAGTTACGGTTAGGTTAGGTTAGGTAGCATATAAATATAAAATTAGAACTAAAATACTTATAACTTATCTTTTTAAAAAGAGAATAGTGTCTAGAATATATATTATAATATAACATTATTTTTGGAAAATATTGTTAAACAAAAAAATTTTCGCTCTTTAAAAAATGAAAAACTTAAAATGCTTAATTTTCTGTGTTGAACAATATTTTACAAAAAGAAAACGTAATTTTTTTAAAAAATTTTCCTTTGAAATAATGAATAAAATATTTTCAACTAATTTTAGTACAGATGCTACATGTCGTATTATAGGATGTTGCTATAATATCTATTAAATATATGCAGGCAGAAATTTAGGCATCACGTTCTTTTAAATGATAGTAAAAATAATTAGGAATATATTTTAGAGAATCTAATTTTCTTTTTGTAAAATAATATTTGACCTAGAAGTTACCCTAACCTTCTATTAAATTTTCAGTTATTTAATCCTAAAACTATTACTTTTATAACAAAATCTGTATCTTTAATAATAATAATTTACAGAATAATCTATATTTATCTCAAAATCTATAATTAATATAAATAGGTACAATAATTAGAAAAATGTTATCAAAATACTAAAATTACACAATATATCATATAAATTAGAAATTACGAAAAATAGCCTTAATATATAAAAACACGTATTTTTGGCATTATATCATTTTTTTTTTTAAAGCTATTGAGCAAATCTAAAAATAATCTCTCTTAATTAACTACTAGATCCTTTTCACTAAAATTAATAGCCCAAGACGGATAGGTACACATGAGAAACTTAAAGCTCTCCGTCTACTAGACATTTTGAGTATGTATCTATAAGCTTAAACAAATAAAATGAAAATAAAACACATTATTATGATATAATCAATACATTTTTCATTTAGCTTAGAATATTAAAAACTAAGAGCATATCTTTTGTCTATATATCCTGTCACAGTAGTAAACATTTGACTAATCACTATTTAAAAAAATCCTAGATCCACCACTATTCTGACTAGATAAAAGCTGTATTTTTAAGAGGGGCGATTTAGATTCTAGGGAAGGGCTAATTACCCCCTGAAGTATAGTTGGATTCAACACTGGCGCCGTATCAATGTCGATAAGTGGTGGATATAACATTCATAATAGTAGATGAGAGGACGAGATAAAAAATTAAATATCTTACATTCATATGGTAATTGTATAAAGTCAATTATATAAATTAACAAATCAATACAAGACAATATTTTTAAGGTGATCCTTGCTTTGGAGATTTTGAATAGGAAAAATATGATTTTGATTTAAAAATTTAGAAAAATTATATTTATAAATATTGAAAGAAAGTTTTTAAATTAATTAATTAAAAATTTCAAATTAATTAAAACTGGCAAAACGTAATTGTATCGTATAATCGTTTAAACATTATTGAAACTCTGTAGTAACTTAATCAATAAATATTTTGAAAAAAGATTTTAAATACTCACTTTAAAGTTTACTTTATCATAGCTTTATCAATTGTTTTTACTATAAAACTGAATTAGAAATTTTTTTTAATTTCAAAGTTAAATTATATGAGATTTATAAGAACTATCCAAAATATAACTTATAATAACTTATAACATATGACTAAAGATAACATATATACTCGTCTTCACGACCCATTTAAATATGTTTTCATTTTTTAGACCGCATATTTATATTTAGATATAAAAAAACGGTTACCGGTTTTAAGCTCTGGTACCTACTATCAAAAATAAATACCAATAATATTCAACAATATATTGTAAATATCACATAGTAACCAATGTCATACGGTGTACCAATATATGGTTAAAAATAGAAAATAAAATAAAAATAATTCCAGCTTCTGACATTATTTATAAAAATTGGCAACATTTGGAATTGGTTTTAGAATGTTACATTTTTTTTCACTTTTTCGGGTAGACGAAATCGAGTAGAAGTTTCGGGTAAAATGTTTTCTAATAGAAAATGTATTATGGTTGATGCTTTATAAAGGTTATTTTTCCATTTTCTGATTAGTATTCTTAAGCGTAAAGGAAAACTACTAAATATGACAGGAAATTTTAATACATCGAAAAATAATAAAACAAGAGAATTCATACAAAATATTTAAATATTAAAATAAATTATCTTATATTAATTAGGAGTTATAGTCATATAGATAATACGCAAAAAACATCAACATTTAAAACGATAAGGAATTTATAAACCTATAGTAAACCTATAATAATTTTCAATTATTTAAAGGTGCTTAGAAAATATCAGTCAAAATGAGAAGTGTTGGCCAAGTTGTTGAAATATCAAAAAGAATTCTTAATATGATTTGAAATTAATGAAACCTAATTTGCCATTATTTTAAATTATTTTTCACTATTTAAGATTAAAATGGAAAGGTGGCCCAGCAAACTCCGTAGATGCACGGTAGTTCGATCAGTATATTCAAAGTATAATACAACAAAATTATAATGTCATTGCATACATTAGAAAAAAATAATGAAAATTCAAGCTCCAATCCTCGTAAGTACTATGTTTTTTAAAATACATTTTTATTTCTTATATGACACGTAAATATTAGCCCGTGGCAGTATAGTATTTTATTTTTGTAACGAAAACCATCCATTTTTGATATGAATGGTATTATTTATATGATTTATATAATGTATTTTTTATTTATGATGTATTGAAACCTGCAACGTTTCAATGAATAATATCTACTTGTTTAGTCTTCTTGGATTGTAAAAACTTTCTTATTTGAGTGCTTTAGTTTACTGTCTAAACTCAAGTACTTATAATTTCAAAAGTCGAGTCCGAGTTAATACTCGATTTTCAATTTATATGATTATAGCCAAATGCTGTTTACTTATTTTTTGAGTAATAATATTAATATAAATATATGAATACACATCAAAATTATTAAACTAATGTCAGGCCAGTAAGTGGTACTCAAGGAATGATATGGATATTTCAATGGATGGTAGATATATTGGATTTGAAAGCAGTTATAAATAATTCTTATTAATACAACGAAATACTATAATGTATATATTATATATAATATTAAAATATATACTCTATGAGAATAACAAAGTTCAAAAAGCTTTAAATAGCTATAAAAATAATTATTACTATAGGTAATCTTTTTAAAATTTTTTTTAGATATACATAATAGCTTAAATTTAAAGGTAGGTATTAAAAATTCAAAATATAATATTGCTTCAAATAGCCAAAAATTGTGGTAATAAACTTTACAAATATTATAATATCAATAATAAGTAAGTAAGGAGTATTACATATTCGGTGTAAAGTATTCAGGGTTCTATAATTATTATTATGGAGATGACGGGAAAAAATAATCGATTTTTATGAAATCTTGATATCAATGTGTGAAATTTTTCATTATTTTTTTTATACTGGTGAGTTTTTGAGAAATTGAAAAACAAATGTTCTAAAGTAACACATCCTGATCGCAATTTACCTAAATTTTAGAACAAACATATGGATTAAGTATTTTGGTCAAAAAACTGTTTCATGAAACCCCCCCCCCCCAAAAAAAAAAAAAAAAAAACTGTACAGGTACAAATAGTAAAAGTTAATCTTATATAGTCTTCGAATAGGATTGTGTATTAAATTTATTTAAATTTTATAAGCAAAGAGAAATTATTACATTCGAAAGAAAATTTTAAAAAGAAAAATATATACGGAAGTATATGATATTATTTAAAAAAAAAAAATCCATTATATGTTAAAAGTTCTTAAAACTAATACATTCCTTGCTTCGCTTGGAATCGAATATAATAATGAATACAAATCATTGTAAAACCACTAGCTTCACGCTTCACATTGAACCTAAAATAGTCATTCTACTTATTTTTTATTATAATTTAATATTTCAGTATAATACAATTTCATGAAGTAAAGATGAGGAGAAAATATTTTTTTTTTCTTTAAACGATACCTATATATAAGAAAAAAAAATAATCTCGTAGTCACACTTTTATCGTATAATTCTTTCAGTTTTCCAGCAGGCATACTTTTAAGAAATTCAAATATTTTAAATATTCTACGGTCACCCGAGAAAATTAACATTTTTCCATAAACAATAATAACCCCTCGGGCGTTGTTCGAAGTCTCGTAGATCGTATTTTTGCAACTATATTATACATATACTCGTATATTTATATATTATAGTTGTATATTTTTAGCGATATAGAAGTGGGAATGGGGGTGACGGTAGACCCGAACGGCAAAATATTAATAATTATAATAAATTCGTTTCGTAGAAAGAAAAAATCGTAAAACTTGCAAAATATTATACCTATGTATAAACGCTTTTTTTTTTTAATTTCATAGTCACGCTGTAAGATTTTAAATGTAATTTGCAGGCTCCAGAATAATAATATAATTATGTTATTCAAAGTAAAGAGGACGTCGTACGTTTTAAAGAGTTTTATAAAACCTAATAATAAAAATATAACAACTAAAAATGTTTAAGTGAAGGATTATAATTGGTATTGATTTCAATAGTTATAGTCATTGGTTATTGAAATTTAACTGCCTTTTATATTAACCTAAAAGTTTCTTTAAGATGCTGTACATAGTGGTGATGCTATTGACTTTACTATGATGGACATTCTTTTTGAGTAACTATTCAACCAGAAGAAGTCAAGTAGGTGTTTTGAAGTGTGTATACTAACGATTTACATATGCAAAATATTAATTAAACGTAATATGCAAAGTTAAATTTTTTACTATACCTTGCCAACATAATGTCCCATTATTTACCCATAAAATTCTCGGTCTGTCATCTAGAAATCAATAAGGTATTTATACCAAGCAATATGCTTTAGGAACGCAAATGAACTATGCAATTAGCGTTTCCTAAGGTAACTATGGTAATACAAGTGAATTATGATAATAAGAAGAAAATTTTATATTAATAATAATAAGACGTCATGGAAGTATAAATATTTATAATACGCCTTGGTAACGCCATTGCTGGATAGTTACTTAACTTAAGATACAAGTGACTGTAACGCAATTACTTTTATGAATAAGTTAATAATGTTCACATTACCTATTATTTTATGTTATGCAAATGCAATTTAATTACTATTTAAAAGTAACTTGCATAAAGTAACGCGATATTTTTTACTTTACACATTTTTTACAATTTTATTATAAATTATAGAAGACCAATAAAAATAATAAAAACATTATAATGTATTGTTAAATATGAATAACACGTAATTATTTTTAAATATACATCAATACCTTGTTTAATAACTATAAGTATTTATATTATTTTATTTTATTTTATTGATAATATGGACGATCCCATATGGTTAATGAAAAGTACATAGGTTAAGACTGACAAAAATTATTAATAATAATATTATAAGGTAATTTAGTAGAAATAATAGGTATATATTTATTTATTTAATTATTTATATCCATTTACGGGCAGTTGTTCAAATATGCATTATAGTAAGTACATAATATTAAAATATAATAAATAGCATAATAGTAACAATATTATAGTATATTATATTATAAAAAAACTACTAAGAATAATTAATTTATCAGAAAATATTTACAACTTTAACTATCTTAATAATCAAACGATATATTCTTTTAGTGAGACACATAAGACGAATAAGAAGAGAATTTAGGAGATAGTAGATGCAACAGAGAGATGAAAATGAGTAGTATACCTAGTTTTCCGTATGGAAACCCTGAAACAAATGACAGCTAGCAATAATGGAGATTCTATAGAGCCAGTCAACACATTGGCAAGGAACCATTAATTTATCAAATAATCGACTAAGATCTGTAAGGCTAGGCATATTGAAGACGTTACTAATATGTTTATAGTTATGGGGAGAACAAGAATCTTTGATTTTGAAGGAAGCATACCTATTGTAAGAACATCCGTTGAATCTGCTTAATCATTACTGAAGCCCTAGAAGTATGAGGACCCCTAAGAACAGAGCCATATTCTAGTATAGGCCTGAAAATGGCACAGTAAAGGGCTTTCAGAGAGACAGACAACTTAAAATAACGTGCGATTCTTTTGATCGCCAATATTGGAAAGCCAAAAATTTTAAGTGTCCTACAACAAATATATTCAATATAATTTCGAGGGCATAAGTTAGTAGATAAACAGAAGCCAAGATGATCAACCGAATTAATCATATGCGTGACAGTTGACTCATAAATTGTATAATTAAAATTATACATGATAGGATTTTTTGCAAACATTGTATAAAGGTAATTAATATACAGCATGTAAATTAATTAGAATATCAGTAGCCTTCTTGATATAGTGCAAATATTTTACTACATTTTTTAAAATAAAATATAAGACTTATGGTTAATTTTTGTATAATTTACAAAAAAAAAAAAAATTCAAAAATCGTTAAAAAATTTTATATAAATATAAATAATTTAAAAATAGCCATTTTATACAATTACTAGCAAAATACCGCAAAATTGTAAGTTTTTCACACTTTTTATTAGTAATAGATATCTTTAGTTATAATTTTGCTGTATTTTTTAAATTATAAATTGCTCTTATTCGTTACAAATTCAACCAAATTCAACAACAAATTTTTCCAATATTATTGAAAAATAACTATATAAAATAGCTATTTTGAATTTTTTCAAAAAATGTTTTTGAAAAACTCAAAGTCAATTATTGATGATTTTTAAAATATTTCTTTTTGTGAATCATACAAAAACAAAGGTCATTAGTCTTACATTTTATTTTAAAAATATGTCATCAAATATTCGCACAATATCCAGAACTAAGACAACTGACTTTCCACTCAATTTACATACCATATAAACTTAACTGGCTAATATGAAAAAGAAAAGAAGAGATCAGTATTATATATTATTTTGATTATTGTTTTTATAAAAAATACATTATCTATGTCCTTGTAATTTCTCCCATATCTTCTGCATGAGTATAATCGCGTATAATGTGTATTGTGTTTAGGTGTATTGAAATTGTATGTACGAAAATAAATAGCGCAGCGGTCGGTATATTAGGTTCCATTCCAATTTTTCCAAAAACCATGTTTCTAAAGTTCTCTTAAAACAAAACGTATAGCTTTTACACATATAAAGCACATACGTCAAGATTTTTGGCTAAAACGTATGGCAACATCGAAATTTTGGAATTTGTTGGTGGAGTGTAAGCATTTCCCTAGAACTCTTACTAAAGAAACTAAAAAATTGTGAACGTCGAAATTTTCAGCACAAACAAGACCAAACGAAGCACAAACGAATGAATCTTCAAAATTCTAAAATTCATTAGTGGGAGTTCAGAAATTTTATTAGCACCCTAACTATAAATATAGCTTATAATGCGGAAACTAAGAAAACGCAAACTTCGTAATTTGTGGCATAAATAAGCCCAAACGAACACCCCGGATTTGTTTTCAAAATTCCATAATGGGGTGCTGGAGAATTTGTCCTTACATTTACTCATACTATTACACGGTATTGACTGTGAAATAAAAATATGTTTTCATTTAAAAATTTTAAATGTCCATTTTCGCTATTTTTTATACGCTTTAATAAAGTAAATAAATATAATTCAGACTTATATATAATATGTAGACGGTTAATATATGTTTTAAGAACAATGTAATATATAGAGTTTATTTATCATCAATCTTTAATTATTAATTTAAATATTTGATCATTCTTCTGGGAAAAAATAAGAAAATATAAAACATGATTACTTTTAATTTCAATTTCACATTTTGTGTGTGTGTGTGTGTGTGTGTGTGTGTGTGTGTGTGTGTGTGTGTGTGTGTGTGTGTGTATGTGAGTAATATGTAATACACTTCACAAATTTTTTTTCCTATTATTTATGTATAGCAATTTATTAATAATATAATTAGGTTTATAAAAAAAAGCTGTAAAGTACATAATGAAATCAATAAAAATTAATTTTATTTTGCAATCTCAACAAAAAAAAAAAATATATATATATAAAATAGAAAAAACACAAGATCGGCAAATCGAATATTGTTATTTCTCATATACAGTATAATTCCGTAAATAATCATCCTAAGAATATGAATTTTATTATAAATGCATTTAATTAAGTAAAAATGTTTTCCACTAACTTTAAAAATAAATAAATAAACGTTAAATAGGTAATATTTATTAACTAGGTACATTCAAAATCTTGAAAATCATTTCAATTTTTTTTTTTTTTTTTTTTATACAAAATAAATTATATTTATAGGTATACAATAATGTGCTTAATCCATATTACTTAAATATTTTATTATTATAATTCTTCAGTGGATATCTGACTGATGTTATTTTTCTAATAACATTTCCAATATTTTTTTAATTAAAATATATCTTGGGGACATGTTTTAGATCACAAAAACAATAATTATATAAAAAAAAAAAATAATTAAATTTATATATTGGAAGGCATCTATTTACGTTAATTATATTATAAGGTTAATTAATCATAAATATATTATTTTTAGCTATAATAATAATATTATATATATTTTATATATTTATAGCACATAGCAACTCTTTACTACGTTTTAGGACTTAAATCGGCTGTTTCCTTTTTGATCCTTCTGGACACAAACTAGTAAATTGAAGATAATCTATGTGTTCCCTTTAGGAGACGATAGAAGGATATGTAACCCTCTGGAGAATATCCATAAAAAACTTTTAGTAAGCTATAAACCAAAGTTTTCAACACATTTTGACACTAGCTTGAGTCTGAAGTGACTGTTATTGAATTCATAGTGACGAATTAAAAAAAGTCCTCTCCATCACTATGTTTATTATCGTATACTATTACATAGTCATTTATGTACCCAAAACTCCACGAGATCTTTATTGCAGCTAATTAGGAAGTGGACCTAGCTTTTCGTAGTTTAAGCTACCCAACATTTTTTGAAAGTCAATTTTTACATGTCCATTAAGTGGTCATTTCAGGAAAGACATTTCCTCCCCATAAAATTACTTTACAATGGATTATTGCTATAACTGGTAGTAAATAAAAAATATAATTTATTTAAGTATTCCCCCTCCTAAAATGTACTTTTGTCTATTCATGCCCCTATCTTCTTATTCGGGCAGCTTAATTAAAAATTTCGAGTGTAAATAAGTACTATCAACCTTAGTAGCAACAGGAATCTGATGACCAAGAAGGAATCCTGAGAAAGTCCTATTAATATCCCGTATATGATTTACAAGAGCAAATTTCTACGACAGAAAAATTAATCCCAAAATACTCATGATGTCATTAGTATGTAGTACGTACAGATGTACAGAGAGTAGTACAGAACACATACTCTCCCAGAACATCCTGTTTTGAACTTAATTCATCAGGAACTTCCTGGTGGTATGTATTTTATTCCCAATTAATGCTTAGCCAGCACACCCCTATAGAATATAAATATTTTTTAAAAATTTTATTCAGACAAAATATTTCGGGAGTGGGAGTAATACATTCATTTTTATACCATAAATACTATATTACTTTATTCAATTATTATCTTCTAATATGCTATAAGCTTGTACTAAAATGAGAAACTTCCAGAAACATCAAATAATACGAAGTACATTAAATAATCATAAGTTAAGAATATCCATGAAATTATTCAATCTTAATTAATAAAAAAAAAAAATAAGTTAATAGTTTAGCATAAGTTTTTCAAAATAAGGTAAATTAATGTATTTTTTTTAAGCATTTACATTACAATAATTATCTGAATTTAAGTCTAACTATGGCCACAAGTCACAACACAATACCTAATATTCATTTAATTATTGGAATTTGAGTCCTAAGAACCAACTATTTTAATAAACTTAATAGTATTTAAATTGTAATGTAATTTAGTTCTAATGGTGTATCTATGGCTAATTTTAAAAAGAAAGTGCATATATTTAATGAGAAGTAAAATAAATTAATAGAGGAAAAATATTGAAATCTCTATATAACTGCTTTATGGGATACAACATAGGTTTAGAGAAAAATAAAGTATTAATAGCTGTATACAAAGGTGAACTAAGTACTACTATAATGGTAAACTATATGTAGTTTTTGATTATGCAAGCAATATATAAAAAAAATTGAGGCCTTTAAAGTCAAGAATATAATTTAGTAATATAAAATAATAATAAAGTTTTATAACAGAATATCATAATTTATTTATATGAAAAATCCATTTTAATGATTTATAAATTATTACACCGAGATATTTAAGGTAATCAACACATTCAATATAATGATAATTGTACAACTCATTTAATTTCTGCAATTAAAGCTATTTGAGCAGAATTAATAATTAAAAGAATTAAATTGGTAATTTTCTAATTTAAATATAATTCATTTTATTTTATTAAAATTCACTCTAAAAAATAATTATCATACAATTTATAAATTACATCTGAAGAGTGATTTGTATCATAAAATAACTGCTATATTTGTATTATTAAAAAAAGTACCGTATCATCAACAAAACTATAAATATTTCCTGATAATTATGAATAAGTTATCCATTTACATAAATATTAAATACTCAAAACCTTGGACCTAAAATAGATCATTGTATTACTTTAAAGATATATATGTTGGGATAACTTTACTTATTATTAATTTTAACAATTTGTGTTCTATTATTTAAGTAGGATTTGATAAGATTTAAATCATTACCTCAAATACCAGCAAAATATAATTTTCTAATTAAATGATCATAAATTATAGAGTTAAATTAAGAGTTAAAAGTTTTCATTATATCAAAAAAAATTGAAATTATTACAATATTACTTTTATTAAAATTGTGATAAATATATTGAATATATTTTTATTAATCTCAAATAAAGCATTATTAGTTAAAAAACCATTTCTAAACTCAAATTGAAAGTTTTAAATAAGTGAACAATTATTATTTTATAATATTGTTATATAAAAGAAGAACAATGAATATTCTTATACAAATTTTAAAGGGAGATCGAATAGTTTGTGTTGAATATAGGCGTAATTAGACGCTGTAGCTTCTCTAGTGTGATTTTTAAACTGCTCAGAATTTTAGTAAAAAAGTTCATTCCAATAAAAATTTTAAACAATATCAATAAATTGTACTATAAAAAGTTAATTACTAAAAAAAAAGGAATGTTGCTATCTTAGTAAAGAGTATTTTACATAAGAATAAAATATGTAACAGTTTACGTTCGCCCCATACTTCCCTAATTCCGTTTAAACATAAAATATATGCCGATATTTTCGAGCACCCGGTAGCACACTCAATTTTTGTAATTATTATTGTTCGAATCAAGGCTAAATTTAATATAATATCATAGAGTAACATTTTGAAAAATGTAAAGTTAGGAATAAATATTGATGTTAATTATTGAATATGAATTTTAGCCTTTTGGGGGGCTTTATATAACTAGATTTATATATTTTTAAAAACACTAAGCTAATTAAATTTCTGCTGCGCAACTGCTTACATAAAAAAAATCACACGCCATTTTGTAATAATTTTAATATTTGTATACAATATTGTAATTATGTATGTAGAATATATAATTGCTATTTTAAAAAAAAAAATATATATATATATATTTATCGATAGACGTATGTAACTTATTTCTAAATGTTTCAAACATATTTTTTATTAAATTTATTAATAATTTTATTTGTCAATAAAATGTTTGTAATTACAATGATCCTGTGTGTATTGTGATTTATATATGAACCTGACGGCTGTAAGGAAAATAATATTATATGTATGGTTTAGAGTACTTCTTGATATTACTTAATAAATTAAAAAATTCAATAACAAAAGTCCACTGTGCACAAAACACAAGTACTTGAATATTTTTATGGAATTGAGAATTTAATTTTATTGAAAGAACGTTTACCTTGAAATATATTTATAATGCATACTTATGTGAGTATAATAATATAGTTCTATTACAGATAAGTTATTTATTGGATATGCATACCTAGATATGGATATTTTGTAACATATATTATTTTCATCGAGTAGTTACAACAATTAAAAACCAATTTTTGTTATACATATATGGGAAATAAAATGTAAATGTAATATAAAGTTCCCTACAGTCAGTATTATAAACAATGGTGTGGATTTATTAAATATTGGTACAAGTCCAAAATCAATAGGACAATGTCATCAGGCTGAGTGAAGTAGTTTCCACAACTAAAAATAGATTTTCCAACATGAAGGGTTTGGTTTCAATTTTTATCATCTCGGTCATAATTAGTTATAAAACATTTTCTGTATATTGACATAAGTACAGAGAAAACAGAATAAAGTCAGAATGTTCCCTTTACGCAGGCCCTGATTAAAAACTTATTTTAGACCGTGAAGAGGCCGATTGAAAAATATTTTTAAACAAAACTTGTCTGGTTGACATGAAATTAAAAAGCGATACTGACACAGGTCTCTGAATAAATAAAAAAACTACTATTAAAATGTATTTAAAGATTCTTTCATTGTTCAATTTTCATTTGTTCTAAAAATTTGTTAATCAAATTAATTTTACAGAATCCCATAAAATTGGAAAATTTGGCATCTTCTTATATACAACGCCCATGACATACACATTTAATTTATTGGTTTGAAGTTATATATAATAAGTTTTTAAAATACGAATTTATCATATTCCCTCGCAAAAAAATATTATTTTTATTTTTAACATTGTTACCAATTAATATTTTTTGCGTTATATCTAAAATAAACTTGGAAAAATATTGATATATATCCATATATATTATCTAGTATATATCAAAATGCTTATTATAAACTCATATTTCAGACACTAGGGTCCAATTTTAATTCTGTAAAAAGCATAAGATTGTTTGACTTTTTTTTATGTTTTTTAATAAAGGCTTTTTTCAAAATATAAATTCTTGACTTCAGTATTATTAATCAACATTTCCATATTTTTAACATTTTTCCTTATGTATATCTAAGGCGGAAATTTATATTTCGAAAAACGTCTCAATATCCTATAATCATCTTAGATAAGATGTCAAAAAATATTAAGATTTTTACAGAATTAAAATTGGACCAGCCAAAGTTTCACAATTGTGTTACTTTCTGTTCAAAAAGTGATTTGGATAACAGCCTTATTTTCATTACTTTCACAGTTGAAATTTATATATTACCTAGACGGATATAGATAAAATCTCAAGGAGTTTATTTATTATTAACTTAATTAACTTTAATGACCCTGTAACTTCATTAAATTCTAAATTTAAAATGTTATCATATACGATATGTTGTCTATATAATACTCAGAAAATGACCGACTCGAACTCTCTTAAAGTCCACCCTCAAACTAATTTGTAGTAATATAGCATTACTGTCGATTTATTTTCAATCTTGTTTAACGTTATTTTTTTTTTATCGATCGCTATGACCGTTGTCATCGCGAAAGCCCAAAACATTGTGACGCGTGTCGGACTTATCTCGCCTTTTCGATCAATTACTATTATTATTATTATTTATTTTTTTTTTTATCATTTAAAATAATCGTGTTGTAAAATTTAGCAATCGTACAGTATACCGTGTGAATTTCGGTCCTATTACGCACGTTTTCGGTACCACGTCTGATTTAAAGGGGCTGATAAGAAGGATTCTCCCCCTAAAAAATGTGCCGTTTTGACGCCAAATTCCTGAGCCGGGCTACCGTCTTCCCCCGAAATTGGTTTAGGGTTGCGTTAGCAGCACTGGCTCTTTTTTATGTGTCCGAATGCATTGCCCGCAACGGACCATACTGGGAACCGGACGTGTCTTATCTGCACTGGTCAACTGACATACCGGCGGTCACTATATGCCCAGCGGAGACAACAAGTCCGCATACTCCTCTTCCGACAGCTGAAAGGTTGGTGCTGTGTGAACAGTTTCATAGAATAATAGTTTTTTTTTACACCTTAAGCAACACTATGCGAATAAATGTTCATAAAATAATTCCAGAAAGTACAATAATATTCTAATTATACCTATTTCAGAACAAAAAATTATGAATATACCTAATATATAAATTTGAAAATGATTTTTTCATGTTTACTTTTATTTATTTTATTTTTAAAAATATATTTATAGGTAAGTATTCAATACAACCGTCTCTCTGAATTTTGTTTTTATTTTACCAGAAATAAACAATCAATCGTTGTATAATTTTAAAACACACCAATAATTCGTTTCGGTGACTTAAAAACGTAACCAATTATTAAACTCGGTGATAAATTAACAAATACAACTATTTTTGGTAGGTATAGACTAAAATGCAATGACTATCGTCATAAATTAAGAACGGTAAAACGATAAGATTTATATCTAATCCCCTAATAGCAAAATAAGCAACATAGCTTGATAACTCTGATAACTCTTTAAATATTTTCAAAATAATAATATTATACATATTTATACATATATGTTATATATAAATAAATATAAATTATTTTATTTTATAAATAAATAAAGTTATATAAAAAATGTATGTCACATTGCCCTATTAATATATTATTATGAACCGGGAATATCTTAAATAATGATAATTTATTTCTATAACTTTACTATTATCTATTACTATGTATGCATGTAAATATATATATGTTTCTTTTTTTTTTTTGTTATTTTCTTTTATTAAATTCTTCTCTTATTATTAACTTAATATCATAATTCCTAATTGTACATACTATTACCTTATTATTTTATCATTATTCTATAACTATATTTAAATGTATGTTATAATTTATCATTGTTATCATTGTTTTTAACGTACTGTAAATTGGGCTAACGCCTGTTAATATTATTAAATAAATATATATCAAAACCGATATATACGGACATAATCAATAAGAATAAATATTGAATATTCATACCAAGTTTTATGGAACATACAAAAATAAACGACAATATAGGTAGGTATAGTAATAATAGTATAATACATAAAACAATCATTATATAATTTGTTGATACTCACAATATTATTGAGAAAAGTGTTTATACTTAATATTTTTGTATTGAATAAATTTAATATAACTAATATTGTATAAATCTAAAAATTAAAAATTTTACTTAATAAACTTTATTATTACATCACATTATATTCATTAATATAGTATTTGTATGTAATTACCCGTGTAATTATTATTTGTGTTTAGTTTAAATTATTTTGAGTTGATCATTTAATGTAACACATATGTATTATGAAATTATAATTAATTATATGTGTGTATAGACATACATATATTATATACACATCTAAATAAAATAAGCTTACACACATGAACGAATCAAACTCTGCATTATTAATTTATGAGTACAGTTATGATCGTAAAACTGAATCTGGTCTTTGATACGCTGTGAACTTTCATTGATGTGACATCAGACAACAACTACATACTTCACAATATTATAACATTATATAGGTAAGCAGTGTATGTAATATATATCGAAGCACACATACTTGTATCCTTAAAATATCGTTAAAATATTTTTTTGTCACTCGTTGTACGATAATATAAATATATTAAAAATTCAATTTTCTTTATAAGTTTTCGTTAGTTTAAAATATATTGTAAAAACAACATTAAGTTTAAATTTTTATGTTTAAAAGTTTCATGTATATATATTTTTATTTACCTTTTTGACTCGCTGTGTTTTTAGTTTCATTTTTACTTAAAACTTTAATTTCAGAAAAGTTCTGAAAATAAATGTGATTATTGTGTAAAATCGATTTCACTGCCGTAATTGAACTCGAGAAGTGCATTTCAGTCATTCAGTAGGTACATCTTTTATAATAAATATCGTATGTTTTCAGAAGAACGTTAATCTTATTTAAAAACGGTAACGATAACTATAAGAGATTTTCTAAAATATTATGAGCATCAATTACATATAAAATAAATATAAAAAAAAAATTAATAATTGATTCATCTCGTACTTATGAATTTAAAAACAGTAATAATAGTAAGCCTAAGTTTTATTCATTACACTTCTGTTATTTATTTTATATTGCATAATCTAAAAATAACAATTAATATTTATGGACTATTTATTATATATCTACTGATATAATATAATAATATCAATGCAAACATTTTAAATAAATCATTTTTTTTTATATAATTGTAAAAATATATATTTTTAAAATATTGAATACAATTATTGAAATAGCTCGTTAAATTTTTAAATTAATTAATTATTTACTTAACTTAGCTAATTATTTTTACTATTTTTTACTACTACTTTTATTTTAACTATTAATTTAAGCGTATGGGCTTGATACATTTCATTTTATTTAATTAAAACTCTACCTATAACTGAATAGAACAATTTTGTAAATATCTAGTAAAAAATTCAAAAAAATTGTGTAAAACTTCATTAACTTATGAATATAAATAATTTAAAAATAGAGTGACACACAATCAATGGTGCACGTTGGTCCATCATCCAAACCGTTCTTGCATGGGGCAATACATTATTATTATTTCATATTTAAAATTAAAAATACATTATTGCATTCGAAAAACAAAAGAAATTAAATAATATGTTATTTTATGATTCATAATAACATTTCAATATTTATAATAATTTTCATTAATAGTTAAGCAAGGCTTAGAACTCGAATGATTTAGACAAGTTTCAGAAATTCGAATGTTAGGACGTTAGGACCGTTGGATGTTCCAATATAACTATTAAACAACTGAATAGATAATTTAATTTTTTTAACCCAAAACCATTATTATTCGGGTTAATATTGGTTAATATTGGCGATGAATAAATACAGTATAATAAACAGGTATCCAATACAAATTTAAAATAAATATTTGATAACTACTGAAATTTAAAAATAAGTATATATGATAAAAAATTAAATAATTGTATTTACCTATTTATATTATAATATTATATTATATATTATTGTTTTTATAATGAAAATTTTTTTTTATCTTCTAAGAGTATTAATTTTTTTTAATTAATTGATTTTTAATTTTTTAATTTTTTAGTTTTTAATCTAAATATACTAAAAATTTTCCAAATTTCAATATAACATTTTAAATTTATCAAAATAGAATATGTGTATAAATAATTACCAAATGCCTCAATAAACTATCAGATAATTCGCATTCAACGAAAAATGTACATATTATATAGGTGGGAGTAAAATAACCTATCTCATTAATTTTAAAATTTCAATATGTATTCATGTTTCAGGTTAAGAATTTTCGAAAAGTAATTATGTTGTGGTTAACTCACATTTTCAAAAAATAAAAGCATTATGGTTATAAAGTTTTTTAGTTGTTTGGAATTTAATGTGTTTTTATGAGAGTTATAGCTTACGGGTTTGGTTTAATTTGTGTTCCAAGGTGTATTAAATAAAAGTAGGTACTGGGAAAATTTAAAAACAATAACTCATTTAAGTATCTTTAAGTTTGAACATATAGTATGCTCTTCAACAAAAACTCATATAGGACACTTTTAAAACATTAAAAACTGATTTAATTTATGAACCCATTTTAATATTTTTCAGTAAATATAATTTTTTTTAAAACAAATATCATTATTCACAAAAATAATAAGTAATACCATTGATTATATATAGTATATGCTATATATAATCAATGGTAGTACTGAAACAGGAATATTTTTAAAATGTAATTGAAATTTACTTTATAAAATTAAAAATTAAAAATTGCTAATACAAAACTAAATGTAAATGCGTAGCGTTCTCTTAATAATCATGATAATTGTTTGTTTTGACCTATGATATTCAATCGTCTATGACCCGCTAAAATATTGTGTACAGATATTTTGAGAACTTTCTGACAACATACAAATATACGCATAGGGGAGCCCACAGGGGTACAGAGGTTGCCAATTGATCCATTGAGATTTTATTAACCCAGATTTAGATATCAAAAATATGTTTCCTGTATCTTATTTTATAAATTGTATAGGTAATTAAAAATGTTTACCTTTAGATATGAATACACCAGAGAAATGAAATACCTATCTATTTCTCTTTTTGTTATTTAAAATTATGTATTTTTAGTCAAATGAAGCCTTTATAATCTTACAAATGGTCATTAATAACTTTAAATTATATGTTACACATTTTTGAAAATAAAATCGCATATGAAAATATTTGAATTCGTTTTTTGGTATATTTTGGGATTTAATTTTTGATATTTCAATCAAATAGAATAGTACATTAAAATTAAATATACACCTATTTTTTTTCTAAAATGTTAACGTTTATTTTCATATACCTAAATATTAAATTCATACAAAATATATCATTTAATAAACTATTTAAAATAATTCAATTTAAATTCTATAAACTGATTTAAATCGATTAGTCTTGTTTCTATGCTATTAAAGACATATTTATCAAATAGATAAGATTTTAAGAAATATATGAAAATAAAAATTCAAAATTCCAGAAATTAATTTAAGATTTATAATTAAAATAATATCAAAAATCAATTTTCACAATATTCAGGAAAAAAATCTGATAAGCTCAATTGCTCATAATACTTGTATAGAATTAACATCAAATGATTGGATATATGAAGAATGTTGTTACTTCTTAGCCTTAGGCATAAGCACAAAAAAATATTCAATACCCTTATAAGTGAAATAGTGTTATTATTTGTTTTTATTTGAATTTTTATCATTATTTAAAACCAACAATTTTATCCGAAATTAAATAAATCATCTTATTTATACTTTATTAGACAACTTTTGTGCAGCCAAGAGTGCATTTTATGTGAACGCTTCTGCATACACGTACCTAAAAAATAAAAATACATTTAATGCTCAAGAATATTTTCATTATCGATTAGTTAAGAATACAAAATCATATACTATTGAAAAATAAATGTATATTTTTATTTGGTAATATAATAAAAATATTCTAAAAGAGTCTGTAAGACCACTTCGGGGGCTGGATTCTTATATCTAAATTAAATTGTCCTTTTTTTTTTAAACTTTTTTACGATTCACGTGATTTCCATTTTATTGATTCTACCAAACTTCAATACAATTAAATAAATATTTAAATATGATTGTTAATGTTATTATTCAATTTGTTTGTCTTATTGGAGTTTTCAATGTATACAATTAATTCAAAATAACTAATATATACAATTATTATAATAAATTATAATTAATCGATAATGTATGTAAAATGAATTTAAAAACGAATTTAGTAACTTAATATTTTATAAGGAGTATTACACAAATGTTTACCTATCGTTTTTACCGACTGTGGATGCCATAAATAAAATATATTACATTTTATAACAAAGGAATATAGAAAATTTGATGCCATTTTTTACACAACTTGTCAAACGTAAATTATTTCAACCTACGGCCTAAACGCATTTAGAAAGCTATTAAATATACATAACAGTATAATACGGATACATTGCATTAGATACCCATATATCCTAATTTTCTTAGTATCCAAATTTATATATTTATATAATATGTTCAAAACGTGTTAATAAAATATTCTGACAAATATATGTATATAGTAATTTGCGAAAAGACAAAAATATAAAATAAAATATATTATTTTAAACATATAAAATTTAAATATTGTAATTTAATAAGGTTTTAAGGTTTTAAGGGACACACACATTTCGAGGGTAATTCGTATTTTTCATTAGAATAATCTACAATGTTATTATACTTTTTCATTTTAAAACATTTTATATTCGAGATTCGCATGTTAAATTCAATGCTGTAGCAGTACCTACATAAATAATAAATAAAAAAAAAATTGTTTTCCTAAATATGTACTATCTATAATCTCCTCGGCTCTTCATTTACATAATTATTATAATATAAAATTGTTATAAATAATTTTTTCGGTTAACTCTCAGGTATCGTAGAAATTAATGAAAACAGACAATTTTTTGAAAAATTTAAAAACAAATGTTTATTCGACATGAATCCAATTAATATTATAGTTAATTTGAAAAATGTAACGTTAAATTGAAAATAAGAAAACTTATAATTCTAATTTAATCAGATATAAAATAACTTTATCAAAAATGATTAACATATTATAATTAAAAGTGAAATCAAATTAATCCAAGTTCATTCAATGGATTTCAGATAACAATATTAAAATAACTCGTTTGGTATTAAATTCAAATACCACAAATATAGGTATAATATATTTATTTATTTACAAATGCCCAAATACACAATAACATACATTAATTACAAAATATTATATAGTAAATTAGTGATAATTAAAACATTATGTTAAAGATTTTAAGAGATTATATTACATGTCATGAAAAATCTTGGTAGTACTAAAGGAGGGCTATCAAAATTAGAAAAGTAAAAACGAAAACAAATATTTTGTGGAATGTTATTTATAAGAAAATGATATTCGGGAAAATTATTATTTAAAAACTATAAAAATCAGGATTTTTTTCAGAAAAAATAATTTAAATAAACAATCAATTCAGAATTATATTTTATTAATACAGACGGGATCACATCAAAATCAAGAAAAAAAATAATCAAAACAAAAATGTATTTATGATTAATATATATATAGTTAATATATTAAAGGATCGATACTATACACGAATGTACAAAAATAGAATCAACATTATTTATTAATTATATAACAAAGTTAAGGTAGTTTAGTGGAGTGATTAGAGAATACAAAATAAGGATTGAGTATATAAGAGATATTATAGCAATAGCTTCCATAGTTAACATAATGAGATAGAATATATTGAGATAACTCGAGAATGTATTAAGGAAGAAAGGATTGAGACAGAGAGATTAGTAAAGGAAATTTATGTTTATGACCGAAAAAGAGGTGGGGAGATTTTATGGCAAATTATATGAGGAAAATGAGGGTAAGTGAAGAGAGACGAAAGATAGAGTTAAGTGAAAGTGTAGGACTTGGGTGGCTGACCCCAAATAGTTGGAAACAATGCAAAAGCGAAGGAGATAAATCAAATTTTTCATTATCAGATTTTCATTTTTCTGAAAATGTAAAAAATTGCATTAATACGACCACATAAAAATGACCTCGCGGACATCCTCTTAAATCAACAGTGATTTGTATAAACTATTATATCGAATTTATTATAAACATATATATTATTTATATTTTATTAATAATTTTACATTTTTAAAATCTTCATAAAAAGCTGTGCATTAATTAATTTTTAATTTTATTTGTTGAAAACATAGTTTAACTTCTGGTATTTAATTTTTTTCAGATGCTTTATTTTTCTGAGCTTATTCAGAAAACCAGAATTATGGAAATTCACGAGCACCTCCGATGCGATTCTCGAACGGAATCCAAAAATGTTTGCACTAAAAATCTAGTAAAATTAAAAAAAAAATCCCCTTTTTTATATTTTATAAAAATAATTTTCCTGAGAACCTAAAAAAATGTCTGTGAAAAATTGTTTCGATTTGTTTATATTAGTGTAAAATATTAATCCTCCAATTTTTAAATCCTGGCTAATTTTCGATCTGACTATTTTATGCTTTAATCCCGATTTGTATTATTCTAGAATTTTATATTTCCTAAATATAATTTTCTCGAGAAATGAGTTCCTATAAAAAATTGTTTCGGTTTTTATACTAAAAGATCGATTCTTTAGTTTTTTTTATCCCGACCGGTTTTTTTCCTGCATTAGACGGGACTCCGTATTAAAAAGAAAATAGATTTAAAAAGATAAAATGTGTTTTAATATATCGTCAACATAATATTTATTGATATTACATATTAACTGTGGTAATAAACCTCTTTGTTATAAATAATTAAAATACATTTATATGGGTATACAATATAGCAATGTACATAATAAAATTATCGAAACAAATATAATTATTGTAACTTGAACTCATTGTTGATAATTGAATAAGAATACGAAATACGATAATATGTACCTATTATCGTTCTGATATTATTAACTGTTTTGGACAATAATGGTATTTTAATTTTGAGATAAATGTCTAAAATTTTCGATTTTTAATTACACTAAGTAACATTACATTTTTTATGACGGCATTAATTTCTGGACCCATAAGAACAATAAGTGACGATACTTTGTCATTATCTAAAGCAATAAAAAAAATTTACAACTCTTTCAAGGAAATTTTAAAATGGTTCATTTTTGTAATACAGGTTAGTTGTCCCAAAATTTGTTTTGATTACTAATGCGGTTTTAGTATCTGTAGACTGGGTTCACCAAAACCCATAATTTAATTTGATGATGTGATTTAATATTATCTTACTGATGTAAAAAGGTGAAGGATAGAATATTTAGGTATATATATAGACTTAATTTATAACAAATAAAGAATATTTTAAACTTTAAGCGGAATGAGAAATCTTATGGGTTATAAATGCTATTTATTTTATTTTTCTGTGAGCAATTTTTCGACCAGAATGAGTTGAGTAGGAGTTTTGAAGTTAAGTTCTGAGACTAGAATCCTAACGATTCTATGGATTCTAGTTTCTCTTCAGTTCTTTAAAAAAACAATATTTCGGTTCCAGTTTTGATTCCGGTTCGTGAATATTTTGAATTTTGGTTTCAGTTCCGATTCCGGTTAATACCGGTACGAACCGTTTCTTAAAATTATTAACATTTAGATTAAAATGTATTAACTATATACCGTGTGATGATTAAGAATTTAAAAATGTATTTAGCCAGCTCCAGTCGACAAGTATGTTTATTTACAAGTTCTATTTTTATAATAAATTATGAATTTTTATTTTGTGTTATTTTAAATAAGATTGCGATTGGTTGAATATTGTATTATTCATTTTGTAACAAATTATATAATTTTTAAAACATGCTACTAAATCATATTGTATACCATACGTATTGTATGTACATAGTTCATTCATACATAAATAATTATATTATCTAAGTGTGTATATTCTATGTGTAATGTGTATATTATATTTACATCCCAATATAAAAGTCACCGTAATAAAATTGTTCATAATAGTATATAATTTTATAATAATAATTCAATTATTTTTTTCATGTAAAAAATTTATTTTTCCGTGGTACATAAATATTAAAAAATTACAATCATATTATTGACTTTTAAAATATCCTTTAACCTGCGTTTAGTCCAAAACATCTTACTTATGATCAATATAACACACTTATTATAATAAAATATTACACTCTGATACAACAATATTAAACACGTCACTGCACATGTAAAACAACAAAGTTCAAAATATATTGCTTTTGCAATTATATGGAATTACATTTGGTAAACATTATAGACAAATCACAGCTAGACACGTGACGATCAGTGTTAATTACCCGTACTTCCGACTATAGTATGAGATAAACCGTTCACACTTGATAGGGAAAAAACCACCAGTGAATCAAGGCACACCGTGGGATGAAATTTAGGAATTTTAAAGTCAAAAATTAATCGTAATAAATAGTCATAACATAAAAAAATCTCTAGGTATTTTCAAACGTTCAAAGAACCGTTAGGAACCCAAAAGAACCAACATTTTTAATTTTATATTTTAAAGGATTCTGGTTCCAGTTCAGTTTAATGATATATGTAATTGAGGTTCCAATATTGAATCCGGTTCTTGAAATACATACATAAACCTGTTCCAGAACTAGTTTTTTGATTAGGTTCCAGTCCCTAGTTAAGTCATTTTTTGATAACAAATTGTAGGTTCAGGTATTTTCACTTTGAAGAAGTCATTATTCGACTTTTCCAATAGTTAAACCTTTTAAAACGGAAATATTTTATAATTGTAGGGAAATTATAAACTATCAAATACATGTTATGGTTACCAATCCACTATCAGTAGGTATCCTACCCCGCGTACAAAATTTTTCCACTACTATACTGATACCTGATGAGCAATTTTGTCTTATTTTGTATCACAATACTATTTAATCAGTTACTTACTAGAATTTACATAGAATTTTATTTACGTAAAAATAATCATTATTTTATTATGTGAATAACTTACTATGCAACGATTTCTACATAATAGTATAATATGATGCTTTCATTATTTTTGAAATGTTCATAAATAGTTCTTATTGATCGAATGAAAGAATATCAAACATTGATAGAATATAATTATTTATATTTATAAAAATAAATAAAAATGATAATTTAAATATAAAATATTTGTCAATTCGCAAACTTACTATTTTATTTATTACTTTAAATATTTTGTATTTTAATTCACTAGTTATTATTATTTTTTCTTAACGTTCCGTTTTTAATGTAGTTCTATGAAAAAAAACTACCGATAAAACACATTTCTGTTTCTTCCCATTTTTATTACTGAAAACTAAAAATAATTGAAAAACACATATCACTTTATTTTGGAATTATAATTCCTGAATAAGTATATTCAACAAATATTTATTTATTTCTATAAAATAATTTAATAATTGAATCATTAACATTTAATAATTTATTATAATATATTTCTGTTAAAATGTATACTATTTAGTTATATTTCAGTTTCCAGCAGGATTAATTAACTATTTGAATAAAAAAAGTTTTGAATAAGTGATTTTTTATTTTAATAATGTTTAAAATATTTAATAATTGTTTCAATCACTGGTATTTAGTATAAATCCACTTGCCGGTTTTTTTTTTCCTATATTTATTCAATAAATACCGTATTTATGCTAATAAAATTATACGTTCCCACGGTAAATATCGTACGAGTTCAAACTGATATTTCATTACCGAATTTTTGCTCATAATAATCAATAGTGTCATTGGGGCTATTAGAAAACTAAAACCTAATACAAAAACATATACATATATAGATAATAATATACTATTTAAATAAATAATAATTATTATGTTCTGCCAATTTAAAAAAATTAACTTCTTAGTAAAATGTTTAGTGTAAATACATCGATAAATAGTTATAAAATTATGTCAAAAATGACAGTATAAAATAGTCCATAGATAATTTTGACGACATTTTTAGTAACATCATCAAATACAATTTACCATTTATATTTTATAACGAAAAATGTTTCTTGTTAAATGTTAATGATCCGTGGAATCAGTGACGTATATAAGGGGGGATGGGTGGATTGCCCCCCCCTTGGATTTGCGGTGTTGTTTTCTATGATTTCATATATAATTTACTATTCAAGCGTGTATTGATAATTATTATATTTGAATTGTAATCGACGTTTCCAAAAAATTATAAGGATATCAGGCCATGTTTATCTACTTAACCTATAGATAATATAGAATGTATAGGCCATTTGTATAATGAATACCCATGGGGTAGCGTTCCCGGAGTTTTGGTATATTATGCCCCACAGATACCACAGTTACCAGTAGTAACAATTAGGTAACCATATTAACTTATCACTAAATGCTATCTGCTCATAATTGATAACAGTTCAACATTAATATTATTTAGTACAAGGGTCACCAACTGGCGGACCGCGGTTCGGATACAGTTCGCGAACACTATTTTTACGGACCTTTATTTGGAGTAGTTTTTCATTTTTGTAATATAAAATATATAATAACTATAAGTGTGTCATATAAAATACTACAACAAAAAAATTATTTAAGTAAATGAAAATAATCTGATTTCTATAATACGTTAATATTTATAAATAATCGAATTATTTTTACATGTACCTAAATATTAATATTACGAGTATAATATGATACTCGTATTTAAAATTGTTACTAAAGTACAATAATTTTAAATTATTATATTTTTTAAATAATTGAAAAAATGACATTTTTCCATGGAATAAAAAATATACTGCCCCATAGCTTATCATTCGGGAATGTTCAAGAAGACTGATGGCCTATCCATTAAGCAAAACATATAGCAAATATAGCAAATATCCATAGCATATCCATATAGCAAAACTTGCTTTTGTTTTTGCGTGTTGTATTTTTTTGCTAGATTAAAAACTTGGTTAATATCTAAGATGGGTGAACAGAGATTGACTAGTTTGGCTTTATTGAATATTCATAAAGATATGGAAGTGGAAGTTCAAGGAATTATTGATCGATTTGCAAAAGAAAAAAAAAGATCAATACTACTTTAAAAAATGTTAAAGCATTGTATTTTATTATTAGTATAATTGATAATTAAAATGAACATTATTATAAAAAATATGCTGACTAAATTTTTTGGGATAGTGAGAGGGGGGTTGAGCTCCTTTGCTATATTTTTAGGTAAATACGTTAAAAATTTTAAATTGCCCCCTCCCCTTAATTGAGCTTCAGATACGCCTCTGCGTTGAATCATTATTTTTCAACACATAATGCTATGCTTAATGACATTTTGTTTGTTAATAATATCGAAATATTTTGTATTTATCGTTTATTAATTACTTTTTTTTCTCTAAAAATGTTTTAAACGTTAGGTATAATGAAAAAAAATGTTCTGATATATACCAAGAATTATTCTTGTCTAGGTTATCTTTATACAATATAAAAATATGTTAGTGATAAAAATGAACATGTATATATTATTTTTAGTACATTGATGATATATTCGGAGATTGACAATCCGCTATCTTTAAATATACTGAAACAGACAAACGAGTTTAAAAAAAAGGTAAGTAAAAAGTATAAAATATTAATATTTAAGACAATATTTTATATCAATATTTACTAATATTAAAATTAATAAGTTTTTTATTACAAGTAATTTATAATATTTATAATATAAGTAGGTAATTTATTTAAGTAGTTATTTCACTATTCATACATTGAATTTAAAATTTATAAACTGTGTAAAATTATAGTTGACATAGTATATAATCATGATATGTTATTTGATGAATTAAACTTTTTATATATTATTGTATAGTAAATTATGTTTGAGGTTTCTAACTATAAGTGTAGAAACCTTATATCCCGGCTATGTCCATACATCCATCTTTCCGTAATCAATAGTATATAGTTATGATTGCTGATTTGGTTACTTGAATGATAGCTATTATTCGTTTTGTTTTTTAATGTTTATATTATTGTTGAAAATATGTTTATAAACTGAGAATTTAGCATTCTAGCAGAGTGAGCTATACTAACATGTTTTTTAAATTGTTATTAATTTTTACTAACCTCAATAAATAAAATATAATATAATTAATGTTCTTAATAAATATATAAATAATTTAAATAATTATAGTTTTAAATACGTAAAATAAATATTATAGTATTATATTAAAACCCCAAATTTTATTAAATTATTTATTTTTAATTATATAAATTATTTTATTAATAAATTTATTTATTATTACAATATATGATACACATATAATAAATAATCTCCCAAAAATTAATAAATATTTCTTCAGTACCTATTGTAGAATTTCTATAACAATTACCTAGATATAGTATAGTTATTCATACTAGTCATAAGACAAATATATTTTTTTACGAATTGTTTTAACAATGTATAATAAAAAACATCGTAATAAAAGCTAAATTTAATGTAAATTGCATAGTACCTATATAGTTTAACTTTTAATAGTTAAAATATTTAATTTTATTGCTAAAATCATGTTTTTAATTTTTTCACAACGCATTATGAAAATTCATTAATAAATATTCATAAATAAATTTTAATATAAATTTGGATACTGTGTTAAGAGAACACAGTGCATAATTTGATCCAAAAATGTGCATTTTGTACTCTTAGGTTTAAAAAACGAAACTAGAAAGGTTAGCTTTTCTTCCTATGAATAATGCGTATATACAATAGCTATATATATATATATATATATTTTTTTTTATGTTTCTGTAGAAGTTCAAATTACACCCTTGGGACATTAACGGTGAAAGTATTGCCTAAAATGGATCCCTAGTGTCATTTTACAACAAAAATAAAACCGCAATCAAAAGTATTGTTATAATGTCTGAAAAAAATTGGTTTATGGATAAATGTTTTAATACATTTCTATACAATGATGTAGCACTATTTCAAAATCAGATTTTTTTTCATCCGTATTATATTATATAATATCAATAGCAAGATGAACAAAGTTGACATTTTAAAGAAATGTATATAATCGCCTAAGAATTATACGTCAGAATATGTACATTTAACAATATATTAACGATATAAATAAAATATTGACAATATTAAATAGCAATAGGATCGTAGACGTCACCCATTAACAATAATACATTAACTCGATCATTTAATTATTTTTTACTTACCGTACCTATAATATTTTAATTTGGTTATAGATCCCTATTCAAGTGTAGTTTGAGTCTACTGCTGTGGATTTGCTTAGAATTATCAATAGAGAACTTAATTTTGATAAGTAGACTTTTATTTATGTTTTAATTTATAGTAGAATATATCTATTATACTAAGTCGCTAATTATTATTTTACTGTTGAGGTATCTTTGCATTACTTCGAAATTTATCTAATCAATTACATGGAAACAAACACAAATACTATTTTCGTTTTTATATTTCAACGGATTTACCAGGATTCAATTAAATTAATGTACTTCTGAAAAAAAATAGCTGCAATAATTTCACTGTTATTAGATACAAGTAAAGAAGTATGTGATGGTAAAACGATATTTTGCGGCCTTAGAGTAAAAAGTTCCATGTCAAAATATAAGATTATTAGAACCATTATATATAGAGCGATTTTAAGGTTTGATTGTTCATCACGTAGAACAAATCTTCCATAATTTATATCAAACAATCAAGCAAGTTTTCTTTAACAATATAATGTATAAATTACATGTTGATGTAAATATATTACCTATGTGCCTAAATAAATGCATAAAAAATATATATATTTAGATTAAAATTATTTGATATAAAGAACCATTTTACTCTCAATGTATTTAGAGTTTAATAGATAGAACCCTTTTACTCTATAATAAATTTTATAATTTCGATCAGTGAAATAAGCATCTTAAAACAAAATATATAAACATATATCTTATATACTTTTGGTAGGTACTTCTTATACTCTAAATAAATTATTCATCATTTCTAATGGGACCTTTTTATTCTAAAAAAAAAATTAAGAGTAAAAAGGTTCTATCTAATAAAAGTCAAATGATGCATTTTTTAATTTTAAAGATATAGAAACTTTTTGCTTTGTGTATCGCATTTATTATTAATTGGATTTAAATTAATTAAATTTATAGCTTAAAATATACACCATTTAAAGCTTAATAGAAACTAACATAGACAATTTTTCTTTAATGCCGCAAATTGTGGTTTTATGAAAGTCGAATATGAAAATATTTAAAAATCTGCTGACACGGTATTTCCATGTGAAACTCAAACTCCTACACTACCTATACGTATAGTTGTAGATAGATTTTTTTATTAAAACAGAGATTTTGATTATATGTTAATGATAACAAAAAAAATCGTATACTCAATGTATATATGAATAACCGTTAAAATCATAAAATATGCCATTAAAACTTGTAAAAATATGATAGTTTTATTTGAAACGTCATAAATCGGATAATGTATACTTTTAACAATTGTAAATTTTCATTAAAAATAAACAAAAAAGCAACTACACTGAAAATCCATTTTAAATTATAATTTACAGGACAGTGCAGTTGTATGTAATAGTTTGTTTAAAAAATGTTCATGGAATGGAAAATATTTTAACTGCTGCAGACATTTTCAGCCTCATAGATTCGTCATTGGAAAACCATGTTTTTCGATAAATTCTCTACAAACTATTAACAGGTTGTACATAATATGTATAATATGTATATGATAATATTACAAAGAATATTTAACAGGATGAAAAAATTAGTCGTCAGTCATTTTTCTAAAAATGGAGAACTGAAGATGGAATTCAATGAACCTGTTGAGGTGAAATATAATTTAACACAATTTAATAATATTTTAATATAACTATTTAAAATATTTACGTTTTAGTTAATCACAATATTTAATAGTTAATCACATACAAATTTTATTAATTATATTAAACCTGTGAATATTATATTTTTATACTGTATAAACTTTCACTCCTTATCGAGATTCTATATTTAAACGTGTTACGCAATTTAAATATTTTTTACGATTTTATTTTGACAGAGTTGTTCCAAATACTTCCCTGAGTGTCCCCACGTTACCCAATTTTTTTAATTTTTTGTCTGAGGTATAAAAAAACAAAGTAGTGAATAGTTATTTAAACATGCTATTTTAGCTACGACAAAAAATCGAGCTGATATAATAAACTGGTAAATAATTAGTGAATTAAAGCAATAGAAATGGATTACCTTTCAATCGATCAGTTATCGATAGTGAAGATTCGGTACATTTTCTTACAGAGTTCTTAAATTCCCAAATACCATTTGGTATACCTACACATAAAATATAATTTAAGGTTGAAGATCCAATTATATTATTAAAAAATTTCAGATCTCCTAGGTTATGATGATTATATAATTCTCCTGGTCAATTTTCTCGATATATATTTGAACAGCGCATTATGTGAATTATATCGATGAATGTTCGACATATACGACTGTATCCATCATACATGATCTAAAATTTGTTATTATGTCAACCCTCCCCCCCGCCCCATTAACCTTATGCAGTGTTTCAATCCAAACTCATACAATATAATATCTGTCGTTGGAATAAATATTATGCCTAATCAAGTCATAGCGCCTCCATAATAATCCAATTAAATCTTAACAAGACCATGTAGATTATTTTAGATTATTATCACAATAATTATGATAATTTATGAACAAAATAATAGAGGATCGCTCTATCCCTTTCGGACTGGGCGAATCATTATAATATGTGGGTACTTGTAGTGTCTCGGATACCGATGAATATATAACGTGAATATTATTATATACGTTTAATTTACAACAATAAATATTAACTATTGCCTGAAACTTAGATATTTATATTGTGTATGCCAGGAAATCGCATATTATATAATTTAGTGGATTCTATTTATAATGTCAAATTTTTTAAGTACAGAATTTTTAAAGTAATTTTAACATGTAAATCATGGCCCTTAATTAAAATATGTATACCAAATTACAAATATTACAAATTAAAAAAAATAATAATAATACAAACTATTTTTGCGGATTTTTTTTAGACTTTAAAAAAAGAACTTTAGAAAAATTACGTAAAACAAAAAAACACATGTAGACTATAAATTTACACGTATAAGTAAACTTATGTATGTATTTTAATAATACAATTAATATTGCCTATATACCTAATACATAATACAATTATTAAGGTTTCTTTACAAATTATATTTTAGATGTAATAAAATGTATAAGAATTTTAGATTTTGAGATTTAATTGTGTCGTACAATAATTAATTAATCACAATTTAGTTTTATATGGTACATAACTTATAACACTGTAAAGTTTTTTAGTAAAATGAATTCATTTGTTTATTTAAAATTATGATTAAAGATGTAATATTATTTAATTTTAAAATTATAGTTTATTCAGAAAATATTTATTTATATTTTCCTAACGCCTAATGTTTAAAAATTTAGTTTAAAATACGTTATGTTTTTAATTTAAGAGAATGCTACACAACAATATTAGAGATATTAAAATACGTTCACGATCTATAACTACAACTTCTCTCTTAGTAATCGCAGAGTCAAAATATATACAAAACACGAAAAATGAGAATACTTAAGGCATATCAAGTATATAATAAGGCGTGGAATTTATTTTTGGTAAAATTATTTCTTGTTCTTTTTAAATTTTAAAATTTAATGATCTTCAATCACGGAATTTAGGCTTTCAAAAAAATATATTGAATAACACATCTTTCGTATTTCGTATACATTTTGACTCGCGTTAACGTGATTTTTAACAAGTATTGTATTAACACAATAATTCAAAATGGTACTAACAAATGACTTTTTTTTAATTATTTTTTAAATATAATTAAATATTTTTTAATTGTTGAATTTTCTTAAAATTTCATAAAAGTTGTCTATACTAAACCCCTTAAAAATAGAGCATGTAGTGTTCTTTTAATTTGCAAATACTATAAATAAGTACCTAACAAAGTGATAAGTACGCAAAACATGGGTCTCCACATGAGTATACTCCATATGTGTCAAATGATTTCTTAAATGATTAAAATCAATTATCCTACGATTGTTCGTTTTATTTATATATTTTATTTTAGTAAATTTTATGAACATGAAGTTGTACTATGTTTCGAATGTATTTGTATGTGAAATCATTTTAAATAATTTATTTTGTATTCTCACAAATATCTTAGTGAAAATGCATAAATATGCACTTAACTCTATTGTGGGCTAAATTGTCTATGTGTGGTTATATTGATATGATATTTTTAGATTTCATTACACAGCGCCGTAGACGTGTTATTCGGTGATTTACAAAAACAATCCCTAAGAGTAAATCAAAAAGAAGAACTGGAACTATTGTATACGATCCGGCAAATAATCGAGGACGTAATGTCATTAGCTACTTTGGATTTGGCATCAAGAGGATGTCTGTTGCACGACGAAAAAAAATTATTCCATCATCCCATCTACAGTCAAACGGCGTGTTTGCTCGAATGTTTTTTACGAACTCCCATAATATACGGTAAGATATCATTAAAAATAATAAACACCATAGATATAATACACGTAGTGGTATTTCATTTGACTTTTATAGTTGTTTGAACTAGTGGCGTATTTATGAAGAAGATCCCACTGCCTATTATAATGTATCTTAGAGCACAAAGTGTGTAGAACTAAATATAAAGTATGCCATCCGACTTTTCGAAGTGTGTCGTAAAATATAAATCAGTTTTCACGAAATTTCTCATTATTACAATAAAAACATTCCTATTTGTATTTTGATATCAAGTTATTCTATATGTGGTTGATAGTTTAAAATTCTAAATCACCATATCAATATATATTCAAAAAACAAAATTATTTTATTAAATGTAAAAATTATTATTCATATACGTATAATTTTTTATTTATACCTATAATTACATATGATTATTCATAAAATAGTTAACAACATTTAAGAAAATTATAATACAACCTATAAGAGTGGAGGGAAAAAATCGCAAATTCATTATTTTAGGTAGAAAGAGAGGAGGGTTAAAACAGTATAAGGACTGTAAGGTAATCCCATGTGAAAGTACGGTGACACAATTTAGGTTAACGGTTATGGATATTTGTTTTAGGAAAAATAGGGTATACAAAAAGAAAAATATAGATAAGGAACCAAGGATTAGGTGGTAGAAACTAACGGGTGCAAATGAAAAATATTTATAAAGAAGCTGAATAAGACTAAAGTGTAGGACGTGGAAGGGAATATAAATAAAATGTGAGAAAAGGTAGAAGAAAGTGTTAAAAAGGTTGCTAAGGATGTCGTTGGTGAGAGCAGATCTAGTGTTCCAGAGAATACGCTTAACATAGTGATGGGCAGAAGATGTACAGGAGATAATATCAAAAAAAAAATTACAGTTTAAGAAAAAGTAGAAAACAAATGAGAGGAAAATTTGGGTAGAGTATAAAAATATATCTAAAATTCCGTGAGTTAAACTAAATTAAAAAATATGATGAGTTGAATAAAAAGTTTGAAACGAAAGCAGTGTACAGGATGGCTAAAAGAAGTGAAAAAAATCTAGGGAATTTTGAAATGTTTGTTGTATAAAAAATGTGGATAAGATGGTGTTAACTAAAGACAAGAATATGATAAAGAAATGGATAGAATATTTTAAGGAATTATTAAATTAAGAATTTCTGAGAGACCTAGTTAATCGAGTTAAATTGAATTAGGGTATGGTAAATTCAACAAGAAAGGAGGAAGTGTAGAGCACGGTTCAAAAAATTACAAATAAGAAAGAAGTGGGACCGTACAGAGTACTAATATAAGTATGGGAAGTATTAAGAAGTTAAGGTATAGAAAAAAAAATTATTTTAGTCTTTAACTTTTACTTCTGGCAATAGATGAAAGAAAAAAGTATATACATGGTGAGCTGGTTGCATGTGATAGTGACGTGAAAATGGGAGGAAAACTCTTGAAAGTAAAGGACTAAGGATTAATATGGGTATAACTGAATATACATATATATTATACATAGACATTAGACAGAAAGTACAATATTGCGAAACCCTGGCAAATAATTTCTACGTCAAAAATGATTTTTAAAAACTTTAAATTTCATTATTCAGTTTTATACATTTTCCGTAATTTATTGCCAATGTATAAAATAAAATATATTGAATTTGTCTGGCTTGTACCCATTGCAGAGTGAAAAACGGCTGGTAGTGAAATTGTTAAATATTTACTGAACTGTATTAATATCAGGATTCAAAAACAATAATAACCAGATTCAGCGGAAGGGCAATGTAACTAAAGCATTTGCTTAGGGCCCTGCATCATATAAAGGCTATAAAATATATTTTATAGAAAAAAAAACACGGTATTTTTTATTTATTCCTTTTTACGCAAAATTTTTACCGTGATATTGTATAAGATATTTAAATTTATTTATATCTTATTGCCTAACCAAACAAAGTTTAAAAAACAATTAGGGCCCCGAAAAACGAATTTTCATGGGGCCCTGCAATTCAGAATGCCGTCCCTGGTAATAACGTTAAACGTATTATGAAAAACAATTAAAATAAATAACGAAAAATATAATAAGACACAAAAATAAACGGTAAAATTTAAAAAAAAATTATATTAGCATACCATAAAATAATAAAAAATGTATATATTTTTATATTATATTATATTTTATAATGTTTACATTGTAATAACATAAAAGACTAAAAATTCAGTAACGTTTATATTGTCATTACGTTAAACAATACAATTTTTTATGATTCTAGCCTTGATTAATATTATATTTATTTAATTATTATTTTCGGCATTGTATATAAATTTAAATCCAGTGGTTCACATATCCCTTCAAAAATATAAGTATTTACACCGTGTAAGTATTCACTATAAGTATAATAAACAGTGTACAAATTATATATAAATATATATATATATATATATATATATAAATATATGTAGTTATACACCATATAAAAGGTAAGAAACAACTTTAATAAGTGTTTAATAGGAGACGCCATTTTACAAACCATGAGGTGACCTTGTCAATTGATATTGAAGTCATCTAACGGGCCGGCGAAATATTTTTGTCCGCTCTATGAAACATAGTTTCGTAGGCAAAAAGCAAGAATTTCGTTTTTGCCGAGACCGGAATGTCGTTCGTATAAATGAGATACAGAAACTGCGTTAGATATGACCTCAGAGGTTGTAAGGTAATGTATTTAGGCCTCGTCGGAAACGTCGCACGTCTATATGTATTTACCGGCACACCGCACCATCGTTGTCGTCGACCGGATCAGTATAGTGTTTAATACTCATTTCCACTTCACTGAACCGTCGAAGTCGGCGACAGTATTTAATTGTAAATTATTTTGTATGTATATGTTTATTTTTGTAAATGCTGGCCAAGTAATCTCCCCTCTATATACAACTTTTTACGTCTTCCCTCGATTATGCGATCGTGCAGGCTCGTTTTTTTTCCTTTTATTTTCTACCGGCTCAAGTAAACATCACCTATTAACAGCTATAGTCAATGTTTTAACCATAATTTGCACATCATAAAGATGAAGTAGTGGCTGGAAGTCACTGGAGCTTCACTGACGGGCAAGAAATGGCACAGCCTGCTCGTTTTTGTAAATCAGGTTATATTTTTGTATTTTAATATACCTCGGTCGGTATCATTACCATTTGTTATTTAATACGTTATTATGTGTAATTATCCGATCAAATCCATTTAATCGATAGCCCCTCTCATGAGATTACTTTCTGAATATATGTAAAATTTAGGCTACTATACTTATTTTAATAATATAGATTATTATTATTATTGTTATTATTTTTAATCTTGTCAGAGTTATATGTCACAAGCTTTATCGGTGACCAACTTTCATTAAAAAATAAAAACTTTAAAAGTATCTAAAAAGTATTATTTTCTATGCTTATGTTAAACACCTATTCTCAAAAATATTATGACCCCCTTTACCATTAAGGTATTCTATGGGTCATAGATTTGTGATCTCTCTATATAAGTAGCATCAGTAATCATGTCGTTACATGGTACTTCGGCTAAAATTCGTCTAACTGTTGAGAGAGTGTCCTCGATGCGGATCGTTTTTGTAAAGTAGGTATTCTTAGTTGGTGTATTTTATTGATAAGGTTGTCATGCAATACCTGGTTGAACGCTTTTTTGACGTCTAAGAAAATTAACGCGGTTGTTCTTTTGTCGATCGAGTTGTCGCGTAATTCGTCTATCAATTTAACTAGTTGGAGGATGGTAGAGTAGTCCTGCGAGGACTGATTGTTCTTTACATATTTTTTTTCCTATTGAATTATTTAATTTCCGTAGAATAATACGTTCGAATATTTCCGATAGGGAGGACAGTAACGCTATAGGGCGGTAGTTAGAAGGATTTCTGTGGCCTTTACCTGACTTGGGGTGGTGATAATAGTTGCTCTTTTCCAGCTGTCTGTAAAGTAGCCGATACGAAGGCAGCTGTCGATGATTCGTGTTAGGAATAAAATTAATTTTGTGGGATAATATTTTAGCACCATGTTTAAGATCGAGTTTTCTCCGGGTACTTTTCGTTTCAGTATTTTTAGAATGAGTTTGGATCATGCCTGGTTTAGTGAAAGTATAATTTTGGATTGACGCGGTATTAACTGCAAAATATGTCGGCAGCTACTTACGGAAGATTTTGGGCCAGTTTAAGTGTGAATTAAGTTTTATAGGTGTCTGCGAATGCTTATGTCTTTTTGACTACATAATAGATTAGTCCAATACCCATTAAGAGAAGGTCTGCAGTGAAGTTATTAAGTATTTATTTGTTTAATTTATCGATGGAGTTTATATTATAACTAATAGAGTCGATGAAAATATCCCATTGATCCTATTTGTGGCTGGTTAATATAGCTCTTATAAATATTGATATATTATATATATATATATTGATGCGGGGTGTTTTGATACTACCGCCTCGTATGAATAATAAACACGTTGATCGTCGGTTAAAGATGTAATCGTTTTTATGAAACACGTCAATAGTTATACAAACGTTTAGGCATGCATTCTATTTACAATATATATAAGCAGACGGGGGATGTGTCCGTAGGGTAAAAAGTACAATTTGTTCCCTAGAGCGTCCCCTGG
>JAIPRL010002822.1:14509-54046 GCA_025469235.1 Pemphigus obesinymphae | reverse complement strand
CATACATACATACATACATACATACATACATACATACATACATACATACATACATACATACATACATACATACATACATACATACATACATACATACAATATACATACATACATACATACATACATACATAGGTACATACATTTATATACAACTAAAGAGTCATATATAAAATATGACGTTAATATTTACTTTATTTAGTTAGAAATTTATTGGTTTTACAATAAAGTAAAACTAAGTATCAAAAATAACAGACTAAAATAACGATGGAATATTTCCACCATCTTTATCTAGATAGCTTTTATTATAGTTAATATCTTAATTTACATATTCATAAATAGATAATTGAATGTTTGACATTTATCTATAGAATTGGCCTGCAGATGCGTTGTTAGCCGTAGCAAAAAATTTATTAAATACAATTGATTTAACTGATCATGAACGAAGTGTTTGCATTAATATGTGTCAAATGTTTCATACGTCAACTCAAGATTTGTCTATTGAATTTGAAATTAGATTACAACGTAAAACGTATGTTACTCCTACGTCCTATTTAGAATTAATATCTACTTTTAAAGATCTATTGGGCAAAAAAAGACAGTAAGTCTACTTTAATATATAACTTATTTATATATTATTATTGTATTTTAATTTTCACAAATTTAACTTTAATAGAGAAATACTTATGGGGAAAAAACGGTATGAAGTTGGTTTAAAAAAATTGCATACTGCTGCTGGTGAAATAAAAATTATGCAAGAGGAATTAAAAGATTTACAACCTAAAATAATAGAATCTGCAAAAGAAGTTGAAATTAAAATGCAACAAGTCGAAAAAGAAAATATTGATGTTTCTAATACAAAAACCAAAATACAAAGAGATGAAGAAGTGGCACAAAAAACAGCAGATGAAGCTCAAAAGATAAAAATCGAGTGTGATGCTCACATGGAAGCAGCAAGGCCTGTGTTAAATTCTGCTTTAGCAGCACTAAACACCTTAACAAGTAAAGATATAACATTTGTAAAATCTATGAAAAATCCACCATTACCAGTAAAATTAGTCATGGAAGCTGTTTGTATTCTAAAAGAAGTGGAACCCAAAAAAATCCTAAATCCAACTACTGGGAGAACTATAGACGATTATTGGCCACAGTCAAAAAAACTTCTTAATGATATAAAGTTTTTAGAGCAATTAATTACTTTTAATAAAGATAATATTCCAACAAAAGTAATGAAAGTTATCAATGAAAAATATTTAACTAATCCCGAATTTGATCCGGAAAAAGTAAAAAATGCTTCAATAGCTGCTCAAGGTTTATGTAAATGGGTGATAGCTATGTCAAAATATGATGTCGTAGCAAAAGAAATTGCACCAAGAAAACAAGCACTTGCTGAATCTGAGATTATATATAATAAAGTTACTGGCGCATTAACTGAGAAACGCGCACAACTAGATGAAGTCGAAAAAAAAATAAAAGTCATTCAAGACGAACTAGAAGAAACTCAGTATCAAATGAAAAAATTTCAGGATGGAGCTGATGCTTGTCAGATAAAACTTCAGCGAGCTGAAGATTTAATCGGGGGTCTAGGTAGTGAAAAATATCGATGGGAACAGATGATAGTAGATCTTGGAAAGTCATATTTAAATATTACAGGTCTGAAAACTTATTTTATCACAGCAAGGACAAAAATTATATTTTATTTTTATTTATTTTTAGGAAATATATTAATAAGTTCTGGTATCATTGCATATTTGGGTCCGTTTACAATGGATTTTCGAAATAGACAAATACAAAAATGGGTTCAAGATACTATTAATAACGATATAGTGTGTACGAAAAATTTTCAACTAAGTGCGGTACTTGGAAATCCAGTAGATATTAGAGCATGGAATATAGCCGGACTACCAACGGACTCGGTTTCAACCGATAATGGAATCATAGTCTCGTAATTTATTATTTGTTATTAGTATCTATAAATATCGGTCTCGGATATATGGATACAGTCGTTTGTGCGCGACTCGTGAGGATATTTGGACGTGAATCATATAATGTATTATAATTTATATGTATTATTTACATCATTGGTAATTTTAGGCAAATATTAATAATACATTAAATAATGTAAAATGCATATGCCTAATTTATAGGGTTCTACTATTTTTGGTTATTATTTGAACGTAGAAACTCATAGAAAATACAAATGAAACATAGATACATGTTGTAAGTTGCATGTGCATAGAAAGTAAGGGTACATACAGACTACAATATACATAAATTAAATTGTGGATACTAAATCGAAAATGACAAAATTGGAATGATGGCTAGTATATTATATTTAAAATACATTTTAAAGACGTTTTTTGATAACAAATTAATTCTATAATGTACTTTAGATAGGTAGATCATGCATGTTTTGATTTTCCTCAAAAAAACATTACACTCTTCAAAGTCATATTTATCGAATGCAATAATTTATTATTGCTTTCAAATCTAAAATAATAAATAAATAATATACAATAAGTTAATAGTAATACATTATCATTTCCCATAGGCTTGTCTATGTGTCGTTCCTATTATATACAGGCATGACCTGCAAAATCAGCCGCAAATTTAAATTTTGGCTGAATTACTATGTTCTGTGCTATATTACAAGTATATTCATGACAACATTTATTTTATATTAGGTTATTTTATTATGAATGTATTGTTTTATTTTATGTCTGTGGATAATATAAATTATACTATTATATACATATTTTTTAACGCGTATGGAAGAATTATTCAAAAATGACGAGAAAACAACAATGATTTCGTCAAATCCAGATTTTTCATTTTTACGTTATTTCGAAAATAATTACTTTAAAATCTTGAAATTTACATCGAATATTTAATTTAGTAATATATTCACGTTAATTAATATTTTTCAAATTTTTTTCAAATTTCGGGATATTTATGGATATTTTAGATTTTGAAGTTTCTACGTCTTAAAGGGGTTATTTTGGGTCTTAAGACCTGATCATTTTATACAACGTCAAATATACGTTACTATAGTTAAATTAAAAAATCTCAAAAATCTGTAGTCACACTTTTTTTTATAGTCATTTAAATTTTTTAAACAAAATTATCAATTTTGAGGTATTTAAGTCAAAATAGTTGGCAAAATGAGATTTTAATACCTAAAAAAATTTAATATAACGTTAGTTGTGTATTACTTTAATTAAATTTAAAATATCGACGGGAAAAAATTATTTTAGATTTTGAATGTAGTGAGAGAGCTAGAGGTTTTACAAGGATGTTTATTTTTTTCTACGATTACTCTTTTGATATAATGTTTAACTTACTGAAAACATCATTAATATTAATAGTTATGTATAGTACACCGAGGCTGCGCTCAGAATCGTTTTTTTTTATAGTTCAATGACATCATTGCTTTCAAATGCAATACATCCATCAAGAGTAGGTATCCTATCTCATAAGTACTTTCACCAGACAAGCGAAGTACACCTTTTTTTAGATTTAATTGATAAATTAACAACTATAACTTCTAAAACGATCAATTGAATTAATTTCCTAATTAAAAATGATACAATAAATTTTTATACATTTTAATAATGTAATAATATTTTTTACCACCATTCCTGTGACTAGCTGTTCATGTGAACGTACATTTTCAAAATTGGTCATCGTGAAAACAAAACTTCGCAGCACAATGATTCATGAAAAACTTGAATCACTAATGTTTTTCATTTTTATAAATTCAGGATTTAGTACTTTGAATTTGAAACAATTAATTACTAGGTTATAAAAAAATAAAAATGATAAAAAATGTTGACCTTTTTTGGGGAGGGGAGGTGTGATAGCATGACTCACAAAGAAAATCTAGAAACGCTTATGTCATTTCCTATAACTGAAACGACGGTTGACTAATTTAATCTACCTATAACCTATCCGACGTGCGAAGTGCTATCCTGGCTTTTTTTTAATGATATTGTACCCAACTTAGGTCAGAATCGTTTTGTGAATGTAATGATTTATCTTCACTTTAAAATTTAAAATGATACCCATACTATCCTATCCGGTCAGAACACTGAAGGGATGATTAACCAACTCCCACCATCTGTAATCTGGATAATATTCTATTATTTTTTAGGTTTTATGCTTTAAGTAAAGAGCAATCTTTAAAAAAAAATGTATTTATCGATATCGACTATTGAACCAACTATTGAGCTTATTATTTATAAGCATTTAAAGATTCCATAATAGATAAGGAAGTACGGAGAATAATTTTTAAATGTAAATTTAAATATTTATATTATTATATTTTAAGTTTCTTATCTTTTTTGTAGACAATGGATCGACAATTTTGATTGAAAATAGATTCACCCTCTATCTATAACCATAGAGTCTTACCAATTTCTTTTCGTTATCGATTGTTAATAGTTTTTACACCTATTATATTTAATCGTCCTAAGCATTACGTACGTGGTATGATAAAACTTTTTTTTTTACGTCCAAATGTCTGCTCACCAAAACAGCCACATTTCTGGTCTCTCTGACGGTTTCTGTTTGTATAAATATATATTATCAAAGATAAAATCATCAATATAATATGTTTTGCCGCAGAAATTCTAGACGATCGCCACTTATGATTGATCCTCAAGGCCAAGCAAATAAATGGATAAAAAATATGGAAACAGACAACTCGCTAAGTATTGTACGATTTACTACTTCAAATTACATAAAAATATTAGAACACGCTATTACCAGTGGACAACCAGTACTAATATATATGAAAATAAATAAAAATATTAAATAATTTATAATAAATTACTCCAGGTGTTATTAGAAAATGTTTACGAAGAATTAGACCCTATGTTGGATCCTGTATTATTAACTCAAATATTTATAAGTGGAGGCACATATTGTTTAAAATTAGGGGAACAAATTGTTGAGTACAATGATAGGTTCAGGTAATAATTATTAATAATCAATTTATTTTTCACTATATTATCTTATTATTATCACGTTTTTAAAATATATACATTTAGGCTTTACATGACAACAAAGCTTAGAAATCCTCACTACTTACCTGATATAGCGGTTAAAGTAGTTCTATTGAATTTTATGATAACTCCAGTCGGGTTTGAAGATCAACTATTGGGTGTCGTCGTCGCTATAGATCGACCTGATTTAGAAGCTGAGAAAAATCAACTAATTCTTAAAGGAGCTGAAAATGCCAAGTAAAACTTTAATTTAAAACTTATTAACTCTTGTTATATAATAGTAATAAAATATTATATTTTAAGAACATTAAAAGACCTCGAAAATAGGATCTTGCAAGTATTAAGCAGTTCTGAGGGTAATATATTAGAAGACGCAGAAGCTGTTAATATATTAAGTTCGTCCAAAATTCTTTCCAATGAAATTAAAGTTAAACAAGCTGAGTCTGAAATTACTGAACGAACTATTGATAAAACTAGGCACCAATATCAACCTGTTGCTGTATATTCTACAATATTATTTTTCATAATTGATTCATTGACTAACATTGATCCTATGTATCAATACTCATTAGTATGGTTTATAAATTTATTTATTAAGTCTATTGAAAATAGTCCTAAACGTGATAAAATTGAAGATCGAACAAAAGCACTTATAAACCATTTCACCTATTCATTATATGTCAATATATGCAGGAGTTTATTTGAAAAAGTTACTAATTGTCATTTTCTATTTCGGTGTAATTAATCGGAATAATATATTGATTTATTTTTTAGGACAAACTATTGTTTTCACTAATCATGGCTGTTAGACTATCTAAAGAAATTAATTCAGAGGAATGGCAATTTTTTTTGACAGGTGGAATAAGTTTAAGTAATCCAATCAGCAATAAGATTAGTTGGCTGCAAGGTACAAAGTGGGACGAACTTTGTAGACTCAATAACCTACCGAAATTCAAAGTATGTTAAATTTATCAGGCGCATATAATAAGATACCTGATATATATATACTATAATCGTATAATGTTGATTTCAAACTAAAAGTCGAATGACGGTTAAGAATAGAACAAAATATTTTTCTAATATTTTTTTCGTGATATTTTGTATTTATATTTTTACGTTTTGACTTGTTCTATTTGCATTTATTTATTCAAATATAAGTACCTATAGTATAGTATAGTATGTACTTAGTACTTATACAATTATTATTATAATATACAGATTCACTATATAAATACATAATCATTAATATTTTAGATTATATGACAATTAGCCATGCGTAATCTTGTTAATAAAACTTAAAATGTTTATAAAAAAGTAATGAATGTGTTTAAATAGGTAAAAAACAGTAATCAAGTATAAATACGTTTATAAATACGTGTCAGCAAGGCTAGTGAATTGGAGCGCTTGTAGGACAAGAAAATAATCATGTGGAGGTTGTATAATATTAAGGCGGAAAGCAACAAGGTGTAGGAATTTTCTTTGAAACCTTTCCACTGCTGAACTAGCACAAGCAGTTTGAAGGTTGCAAAGAATAGAAACATATTCCAGTGGGGATTGAACAAGTATACAGTAAAGGGATTTGAGAGAGGACGTTAAACGAAATTCTTGAGTAATGCGGAGATAAATCCTAGGAGTTTGAGAGATTTACAGGTAATTGTCTCGTCTTAATATGTTTATTTGGAGAGAGGTTACGAGTGAATATAAAACCTAAATCATGGATTGAATTACCAGCCCGTATTAAGGGTACATTATAGACGGAATAAGGGGAAAAAAGCAATAAAACTACGACGGTAGAAGGACATGATAGATAATTTGGTAGTGTTTAGAGGGAGACAAAAGGAGTTACTCTATTTAAAAAGACGTTGGGAGGTCTGCCTGGATAGAGCATATGAAAATAAGAGAATGATTTAATTCATAGGAGTAATTTTATATCGTTCGCAAATATGAGGAACTTGGAGTGATGAATAATTGATGGGGTAGAGTTAATGAAAGAGTGATCATTAGAGGAGAAAGAACTGCTTCCTGAGGTACACCAGAGAAAGGGGAGAAAGTATTAGAGGTGCAATGGGAAGCAGAAACAAAATAGAGTCTATATAAGTAATAGTGGAACTAAGATAGAAACGGCTCACTGATATCAAGAGAACAAAGAGTTTTAATAAGTAGCTGATGGTGAACTCTGTCAAACGCTTTAAAACTTGTCTATATTGTCTGAAGGATTCAAATATATAGGAAGAGTTTACAAGGTTATAAATTTTTGTTGAGCGACCTGGACGAAATCCATGTTATTCTTCACATAAAATATTGTTTAGATAAGGATGGAGAGAGTGGATGACCATAGTTTTAAATAACTTAGAAAGATTATTTTAGAAAAAAATTGACCATATAATTATATACCTAATATTTATTAATATTTATTATATATATAACATTATATCTAACTTAAATTATGATTGGTACCTATTATATTCTCAAAGTATAAGGGAATTTCTAAAAAACTAATACGATACAATATAATATAACGTGTGAAATATTATGAAATATAATAATAAAATATTACATTACAAATTTGGTTAAACTAAATTTAAAAATTAAAGGATATAATACTTCATTTTGAGAGAAATGAAGATAAATGGAAACAAATTTATGATTCATCTGAACCATATTTGGCTGATTTTCCGGAACCTTGGAATACTAATTTGAATCACTTTCAAAAATGTATAATTTTACGAATTATAAGATTTGATAAAATAATACCGGCAGTTAAATATTTAATAACAAGTACCTACGAAAAAGATATAATTTATAGAATGTATACGAAATTATTTAATAATATTTATAGATGAATCTGTTCTGGAAAGTAAATATATTGAACCTCCGCCATTTGATTTAGATGCATCATTTCAATCGTCAAATTGTATAACTCCATTAATATTCATATTAACTCCAGGTGCTGATCCTACATCGTTGTTACATAAATTTTCTGACAAAATGGTAAAGACAATTTTAATACATCGTATTAATTATTTAAATTAATTACTAATCAATTTCGATAAAGCCCGGGAGTCAAAACGAACTTTCAAAACTTTAATTTTAGAATCATATTTAATTTTTTTTTCTTAGGATTATAAGATAGCTTGATAAATGATTATTATTGTTATTAAGTTATTATAGTTCAGGTTACCCCTGGATTTCATAAGGTTTTAAATCTAATTTGTGGGTCCTAATTTAAACTTTATTTTTTTCAAGGGCTTTGGTCGTCGTCTAACAGCATTATCTTTAGGTCAAGGTCAAGGTCCAATTGCTTCTAGATTAATTGAAGAAGCATTAAGAATAGGTAACTGGATATTGTTACAAAATTGTCATTTAGCTCAAAGTTGGATGCCTGAACTTGAAATGGTAATAAATTCTTTTGTTTTAAAACATAATTCAAGGACTTTGTTATATTATATGTATAATTATGTATATATAATATATATTATACGTCCTATAATAGAGGAAATTTAGATTTAACAGTATCTATTATTTCAAATTCTATTTCTATTCTTTTAAAATTTTATTTAAAAAGGCCTATTATCCATATCCGTACTTATCCATATGTGTATCCATATGGGATACATTGCGAATGTAATTGGATAAATCTTAATTATACTTTTATTTTCTTGTTTATGTAATATATATATATTATTTAGATATGTGAAAATATTTCGGCAGAACATACTAATGCTGAATTTAGACTTTGGTTAACATCTTACCCCGTTCACTACTTTCCAGTGTCTGTGCTTCAAAATAGTGTTAAAATGACTAATGAACCACCGAAAGGACTTAGGGCTAATATATATAGGTATTATTAAATTTCTTAACACAATTAAATATTTGATATAGTAATAATTTATACCTATTTAATATGTATTTTTTTTAGATCTTATATGAGTGATCCAATTGCAAATGAAGAATTCTTTGAAAGTTCTAAACAAGGAGATAATTTCAAAAAATTAATTTTTAGTTTGTGCTTCTTTCATGCGTTGGTTCAAGAGCGTCGCAATTACGGCCCAATCGGATGGAATCGATTATACGAATTCAATGAAACTGACCTTAGAATCAGCGTTGTACAATTGCAAAACTTTTTAAATGAATACCCAAACATTCAGTTTGATGCTATACGTTATCTCACTGGTGAATGCAACTATGGTGGACGTGTAACAGATGATTGGGATCGTCGTTGTTTAACAACATGCTTAAATAAATTCTATACAAAACCGGTTGTAAAATTAAAGAACTTTAAATTTGATAAATCTGGTAGGAAAATTAAATAGAACGATGGCCGATTTTCAACATTATACATAGATGCCTACATATATCATTCTAGGGGTTTATTATTGTCCTGATTTAAAAGAATACAGTCAAATAATTGAATATATACAAGGATTACCATTGGTTACAAAACCTAATATTTTTGGTTTGCATGAAAATGCTGATCTTATTAAAGAGCATCAAGAAAGCGAATTACTTCTTAATTCCATTATTAAAACACAAGTACATTTAAATAACAGATATATAATAATTTAGTACTATTTTTAAGAGGACACCACATACCCGATTTTCAAGAGGTTTTATAAAGGCAATTTTTGTATAAAATTTTAAGAAAAAAGAAACTCTATCAAATTAAAAATAAATCTATGGCATTAGCAATTTTATTATTGTGTAATTGCGATATTTATTAAAAAAACATGATTGCGCAATTCAAATACCGTGTAACTTTAAAAGAACATAAAAACAAAATTGTACTACCATTAGGAAGATAAGTTAAACTACCTTTATAGGAAGATATTTTTAAAAACCGTATTAATAAATTAAAAATATAATTGTAAAAAATATAAAAAATAAAACTTTATTTTGAAAATCTAATTACAACAAAATATCGAACAAAATTTCACCTTTAAAACAATGTATAATTTATATATTAATGATTATTGTAGACTTTGTAGCATTTGAATTACCAAAGTACTGTTTTTTTTTTTATGAAAATTTGTAAGTGTAAGTTAATCAATAATCATAATTTTTTATATCTGTGCCGTTAAACGAGTTAAATCAATTTTAGGATTCGAGAAATGAAGGTGCAGAAGGAACATCATCTGAAGAATTGGTTATTATATTTTCCACAGATGTACTTAGTAAATTACCAAATAATTTTGACATTGTACTTGCTCATGAAAAATATCCTACCACGTACAATCAGTCTATGAATACAGTTCTAGTACAAGAAATGGGTCGATTTAATAAACTATTAAATGTTATTAAATTTAGCCTAAATAACATACAAAGAGCTGTTAAAGGTATGAACAACTGTTTAATTTGATTTCTAATACCCGTGATTTTCTAAATATTTTTGTCATCCATTAATGTACCTATTATTCTAAATAATTGTATAATTTTTATAAAAATTTAATAAATGAGTACAGTAAAATGGGGTAACTCTGGACAAATTTTAATATATTTTTTTAATTACTCTCAATATATTGTTGTTGAAATAACAAAAAAAATATACCATGTTCCTTAACTATGTTGAAATCATACAGTAGTAGAATAATCATATAAAGTTCATTAAATTTCATACTTTAAATAAACGTTATACTTTGTCCGGAGTCATCCGCAAAATGGGCCGACTTCGGTCAATTGTTACTTTTCATTGAAAACCGGTGTTATGATTACGTTGGCTCACTTCGGACACTTTTTAATCCTTGTTTAGTATAAAGTATGGAAGAATGGACTCAGTGGCGTCATTTCAGTTTTTGAAAGGGAGGGGCAAAAATTTGATCGCCCAAATAACTGAAAAAAATAAAACCGCTCGCTACGTTCGCCAACTTCTTCCCGCGTACATTTTATCTCAGTAAAATGACCATCTTACATAATTTTATATTTATTGTCATAGGCACAAATAGCCTAATTTTTCGGGGAGAATATTGACAAAAAGAGAGACTAAATAAAATATATGGTACCTACCTAGTTGATCAGGACTTGTTTGACCAGGGTACTATAGAACAGATATGTACGGAAATTAAATATATATTAATATTTAATTATGAAAACCACCACTAAAGAACATATGAAATAAATAGCCAGTGGTAAAAGTAGGTACCTACCTAAACATAGTATAGGTACATGTAGTACACACAGTACACAGTACAGTGTAAACCGCTGTTTATATATGGAAATAACTATTTATTTAGACTAGGTATTAATAGGTTCCCATTTTTTTAAGTTCTAACCATACTATTGATAAAGTCTATCGATCTATTTTAATATTATTATTTATTTTACGAATACGCCGAGCATGCGTGTAAATACTATATTATGACATATATATTATGTTAATTAGTTATTTTTTGTTCATACAAAGTTAAGGTAAAAAAATTAATTAAAATAAAAACTAACTTTAAGGTACTACTCAATTTATAGAATTAATGTTTTAGTAAATATCGAAGTGCATTATTTGTTAAACTATAAAATAAATTCAATGAAAAATGAAAATAATTAGGTATTTAGATAATTAATTTTTTGTCCACAATCCATATAATAATATCTATATGTTATACAGACCATCGTATAAATGTTACACATAATATGTATACATATCACCCACATATCACCGATAAAAGTAGGTAACCTATATCATAGTCAGTTAACTTTTTGATTAAATTAAATTATTTTTGCAGTGTGTTTTATTATATTTTTCTTCCTTATATTACCTATTTATTTTATTATATATTCTTGTTTGTTTATAAGTTGAAACTGTTATATTAACTTTAGCATTATAAAAGATATAATTTATCATGTTAGAAATCATTTGCCACTTCAATTTGTTTAAGCCACATGCAATCCGCGGCATTGCTAATTTTTTAAATTATGAATTAGACAGAATTTTTTTAACTCTTTCAAAATATCAAAAATCATTTCATATTTAGGTTTTTCACAAAATTTTGATTTAGTTATTAAATATACTATAAAGCGATTTTTTACTTTTAAATACCTACGCTATTTCTCCTACATTTTTATTTTGTTTTTTTTAACTCACTCATCTTACTAAATTTCTGTACAAAGCTTAGTTCAATACCCTTTCTCATAGCTAAATCTTGTGAAACACAATGTACTAAATGAAATGTCTCATTGAAATAATCACTAAATAAATCATGGTCTATTCTTCAATTATACAATTAAATTTTACTTCGTTTAGATTTTTCTGAAAAAAATCTTTAAATGAAATTGAAATTATTACTTTTTGATTATCATTAGATTTTTTTATACTAATATTCTCGTAATAATTAACTGAAGCAATTGAATTTTCATTACAGAAAAGAATATGAGTTAGATTTATTTTATCTTTAACTTTCACATTTACTAGATTCGTCTTATGGAAATTAAACCTATCTCTTTTTTCTTTATTTTTATTATTTGTCTCGTTAAATTTATTATATTTTTTCAAATCGCTTTTATTCATTTCCTTTCGTATAATCAGAAGTTTTTTTCTTTATGAAATTCCCCCTTTATATGCAAATCCATATCAACTCAATAACACAATAAAACAATTTTGCATATATCGAATTTTACGACAGGGAGATCGACGTCATTTCGATGTTTTTTTTCAATTGTGGGATTTTAATTATTTTTTATTAACTAATAAACTGTTGCAGTCGACCAAAAATATTTAAGAAGTTTTTTAGACATAAGTATATACTGGTTTAATCAATGGTTAAAGTGGAAAATAATTGCAGGCGGGGGGGCTAAAGCTTATGCAAAAAAAGCGTCCCTTGAACCGTTAAACTTTATTTAATTTTGATTTAAAATTTTTCGGACACTAAGAATCTCTGAAATAAGAATTGTAAAAAAATCAAATTGTCATTAAAAATAATACGTAACTATTACACAAAAAAAATTACGATTTATATTCACCACAAAATCGCGCCTTTAAGCATACACAATAGGTAACATAAATCATTAAATTATTATTATTATTATTATTACGACATTCAATTCGTCACTAAATCGTACTTTTTTTTATTTTTTAACCAAAAATACAGAACAGAATACTACCATTAAATACTAAACTTATTCATGTCTAAAAGCAGTAGCTTTTAAAATATTTTTACGAAAATTACGGCGCCTCCACCCATAGGCGGCACTTGGTATAAACTAATGAGGGTGCAAAAATTCTCATGATTTATTATAAACCTGTGGAAAGCTTTGCCGACCATACACCTTAAAATATCTAACAAATATATTATCACTATTACCAACATATAAATAAAAATAAATAAACAATATTTCATTAAATTTTATATAATTCTTTATTTCAATAACATAATATCATATCAGTTATTACTTTACCTATATATTTTTATAATAATAATAATAATAAAAATAATTAATTGTCTGTAGTTTTAATACATCAGTATGTAACAGTGATAGACTGTTCCTTATTGTAGTGTTAAACGGCGACCTCTTATTGAAGCCTCTGCATTAAATTTATTAATTACCTCTTCAAAATCAATGGAATATTCTTTATGTACATACAATATTGCTAAAATTGCTTAACATTTTTTAGCTCATAGTGACTCTAAAATATGTTTTTAATCTGCGTAGAGCAGAAAAACTGCGTTCACAAGATGCAGTATTTGTTGGTATTGTTAAATAAATGTTTAAAATATTTGTATAATTTGGAAATCCAGTATGTATATCTCTAGATTTAACATAATTAATCCATTTTATGATTGATCTACATTGACGATTTATAAATAATCTATTTAATATTTTTATTTCGCTTGATAAATCATTCGATTCCATTATATATATATACATATATATAGGTATTCCAAACTTCTTTTATTGATTCATTATTGGAATTTTCATTAAATAAAACATCGCTTATAGAATTCAATAAATATCATTTTCTTTGAATTTACTATTCATGCACATTATTACTGTGTATAAAATATTAAAAAATACATTTAGTCGATAGTGATCTTGATTGTTTTTGGCCTCCACCTAATTTGAATGGCACATATATTTTTCGTGGTAGTTTAGCCTCACTAAAACCATTATTTTCTGAAATAATAGTAGCTTTTTCCCATACTTTCTGAAAATTGATTTCTGTCCTTAACTCTTCAAAACTACTTATAGTTTTTTTAATTATTTGACTAACTAACCCATAATTTAACGTCGGAGATTGTAAATATTTGGATAGGATATTTGTTTCTAATAATAATACATCTTCTAATAAAATAAGAGAAAATACAAATTCAAATGTTTGTATGCATTTCAATAAAGCTAATGGGTAAAATAATAAAAAACATAATTAGAAGTTAAATATAATGACATTTCAAGGAATAATAAGTAAAGTATTTGTTAAGTGGCTTATCAATTAGGTATTATTAGTAAAATTTAACATTTCGTCCAATAATTCTTATATTAAATGTTATTTTTAACAACACGTTATGAAAATTCGAAATGCATTTATTATACATTTCGTACAGCATAGTGCACGCACTACTTTTACTGCTCTAAAATACACTATTTACGAGTTTGTTATAATCACTATTCACTACATAATAAATGATTTACTTAAATATTTTTGTCAGTTGTCTGTGGGTGCTAAATGATATTTCTGCCCCCTCAAAAGAATCTTCGTGGGTGCGATTGCACCCTCATGCCCCCCCCCAAATGCCACCTACGCCTCCACCAATATGTAACGTGGTCGGGGTAGACCAATTAAATATAAATTATCAAGGGAAGGTGGTCAACCCTATGGATATGTTTTACCGCAGATCAGGAGGTGTACAAAGATTAATTAATTAATTAATTAATGTATTAGTATTTAATGAATAGAAGTCTGTTCAGTTAAGATAATTATAATGAATGCAATAATATATTACAGTGGTTACGGTTGGGTTCTGAAGATTTTTCGTTCACGAACTGACTAGGTACCTATCTGTCTATATTATATTACTGAACGTTTACAATACTAAAAGTGTTTGGTATGAAAAACGTAATATGTAACTATTGTTACAGTACAATTTACAAATACAATATTATAGTGTATTTTAATCTAATATATCTAATTAGGTATATAATAATAAATATATAAATAATCAATTAGGTATAGTAATAATAATAATAAATAGCTGCTGTAATAAAATACGTAGGTTGATTGGGGGTTGTGAAATATTTCTAAAATAAAAAAAATGTATACCAATCGCCAAGAAAAATATTTGTTCCTTCGGGCCGGATTTAAAAAAAAATATGCCCATGTCCTTCTATCGCCGGGAAAAAAATTGTTCCTTCGGGCCGGATTTGAACCAGCGACCTATGGATGCCTGCGATTTATCAGCCACTACAGTCCACCGCTCTACCAACTGAGCTACCGAAGGCGGTCGACGAACTAGTAAAAATTTGATATATTTAAATCGAGCCCATTGCACTACAGCTCCGTCGCTACTCTACGACTTTCACGCACGCTATCTGTACGTTATCTGCTGCAATTATTTAGTCATCGATGTAATAATTGCATTCGCAAGTCGTGAACCGACAATAATAGGTACTTATTAAATTCCCATAATTCCATAAATTCAACGTGTTATAGGTAAATATGAGTTAATATCAGTAAGAAATTATGATAAATAATATTATGATTTTTGAATGTAAATTCATGAATATTCTCTTATTATGAGTATGGTCGGTACCTACTTTTAGGAGATAATTTTTTTTGATTTTTCCAGTAGTTTCCTTAACTCAGAAGAAAAACTACTTTTTATACGGTGTATACAAATAAATATACAATATTAATTTTGTAAAACTAACAAAATACTTATACGGTGTAACTAGGTACTTACCTATTTTTAATTAAGAGGGAGGTATTAATTTTTATTCAATGCCAATAATAATAATATAATAAAATATATAAATATAATATTAATACAATTTGTTCTAATGCATTTTAAGAAAAGTTTAGGGAAATAGAAATTAAAATTTTCGATAGTAAATTAAATCTATGTTTGTTTTTTTAAAGAAGTAATTCCCTTCCCCTCAAAATAAATTACACTGCTTAGAATTGTATATATCTGTGCTTTCAAATCTAAAATAATAATAAAACATTATCCTGGCCGAGGACCGAAGGGACGATGGACCAACTTCTTCCCCTTATATCCTACCCGACGTGCGAAGTGTTTTCTGTATTTTTTTTAATATTATAGATTTATTGATTTATTTTATTTTATTTTTTTATTTAGGCTTAATTTTATTATCTAATGAACTAGAAGAAGTATATAATAGTATCTTAATAGGCAAAATTCCGATGATTTGGGCTAATAGTTCATATCCATCACTAAAACCATTGGGCAGCTACATAAAGGATTTCTTTCAACGGATGGCATTTTTACAGGCAAATCAATTTTATTATGTTAATTAAAACTAATGATATTAATTTACACACAAAATAAAAGTTCATTATAATATATTAGTAATATACATATACTGACATATTTTATAATGTTGTTTAGAAATGGTACATTGATGGTATACCAAATTCATTTTGGATTTCAGGCTTCTATTTTACACAAGCATTTTTGACGGGATCTCAACAAAATTTTGCAAGAAAGTTCAAAATACCCATCGATTTGTTGACATTTGATTACAAGGTAAACAGAATAATTTATTTTTATATCCGAAATTCATATTATATATAGGGGAGACTGCTCAACAATGGGATAAATCGTTTAAAACCATACAACATGATCAAATCATTTCTTTCTCCCATTCAATTAATTTGTATTTTTGTCGTAACATTGTTAACTTCAAGTAAAGTTTGAATGTTTTATCTTTATTACTTACCTCATAAAACACTTTTGTGTGATTTTTGATACAACAGTTGTTTTAAAATATTCTTCTTCTTCTTCATCTGGCTCTTAATATTCTCATAAGAGTTTTTTCAGCCATCATTAAGTCCCTCCATTTTTCTCGATCCCGTGCTTTTTAGTTCTCTCTATTCTCGAACTTCCATTCTACTAAGGTCTTCTTCCACTACGTTTAACCATCTTTTTCTTGGTCACTCTCGAGGTCTTTTTTCCGTTGGCTTCCACTACAGGACTACTCTGTTTATATCGTCCTCATTTTTCCGACATATGTGCCCTAGCCATTGGATCCTCTGTCCTCTTATGAAGCTTACTACTGATGCCATTTCCATTTCTTTTTGTAACTCTTTGTTATATTTTCTTCTCCACGTTCCTTTTTCATTGTCATATACTGGTCCACATATTGTCCATATATTTAGGAAAAATAAATAAAAATTCATGTATAAATCTTAAAGACTAATAGTTCATACCAACCTATCTAAGCTATCTCAATCTTTAATTTTTTTGTACTATTGAAGCCACTCCTATACTATATCTTATATACTCTTGTTCTCCTTCGGATTCTCTCCTAACTGTTTTGGATCGGCCACCCTAGTCCTACACTTCAACTTAACTCTATCTCCTGCATCTTTTTTACTTACTCCTAACTTCCTCCTGTCACTCGCCCTCATATCCCTCACTTCTTTATTAATCTTCCTTTCTCATTGTTTCCATCTATATACATATGCTTTACTAATAATACTGCCTCCGTCTCTTCCCTCCTTAATACTTACCCGAGCCATCTCAATCTATTCTACTGCATTTTGTCAACTATCGAAACTACTCAGGAGTTCTATACTACCTCTTATATAATCATTCTTTATTTTTCCACTCTAGTCCTTCCACTCATCACCTTAACATTCTCATCTCCACAATACTCATTTTCTGTGATATCTTCCTATCTACTGCCCAATATTCCGTCTCACAACTGTATTACAAAATATACCAAATCTAACCCAAAACTCATTAGGTAGTGTTTTTGCTATATCGCAGTAGTTAAAGTGGAAAATAATTGCAGAGGGGACTAAAGCTTATACAAAAAGAAGCATCCCTTGAACCGTTAATACTTATTTAATTTTGTTTTGAAATTTTTCGGACACTAAGAATCTTTTAATAAAGAATAGTAAAAAAAAATTCAAATTGTCATTAAAAATAATACGTAACTATTACACATAATACATTTGTGGTTTTTACCGAAATAGTTTTTTTTATAATATAAATCTTGCAAACAATTTTAACTAAATACCATTTATTAACTTGTTTTGTTTAATTTTTTTATATTATGTAGAAAACAACAAATTCTATCTTAAGTTTCAAATAACTATTTAGATCTATTGGTAGGTACTATATACTCTAGCATTTATAATATATAATATTATAAGTATCTATAAAATTACATGAAAAATAAAATCAAATTCAATTTTAAGAAAGCACTACACTGACAACTTTTCAATGAAAATCTTGCTTTAGCATTTTTAATTTTTATCAACTTACAAACATGTTAGAAATATAATTATAGCTAAAAACATTATTTGGCGACTGATGGACCCAATTTTTGATATTTTTATTTATACATGTTTTTTGAGTTGTTAAAATATAAATTTTTTGATTTTTCGAACAACTCATTAAAATGTATAAAAATACATAAAAATGCATATGTCAAAAATTTGCTCCATTAGTCACTAGAAACCATTGATCTTTAAAATTTATTTCTTATTTCATCTTTCTACAATATTCTCAAATGTGTAAACATATTTTTTAACAAATATCGTGATTACACGACAATTAAAAATGATATTGATACAAGACTATACTTATAGTACTCTAAAAATATAATCAAACATTTTTAAACTGATGGATTTTAATTTCTTTTAAATTTCATAAAAATTGCTTATACAAAAGCCTTTAAAAATCAGTTGTGTGCGGTGTCCTCTTAATAAATATACATTAACACCTAATTTTTGGTACATATAGATAAAATATAATGTATCATTTTAAAATATACTTAATAATATTACGAAACCAATAAAATTATATGAATAATAAAAATAAAAAAATCAAGACTTATTTTCGTCAGTACTGTCATATTATAAAACTATTGGTCATCATTCATTACCGTTTTTACATTACCTAAACACAAAATACATATAAATTTTTTTACTTTTATTGTATTTACCTACATGTTATTTTGATAATTAAAATTATTTTAACTAAAGAGGACGCCAAATTTAAGCTCAGCAAAAAAGGAAGACGCCGTCCCCTTCCGACCCTCTTCACTTTAACCACTGCTACATCGTCAGTATCACAACCGTTGGGTAGACCCGTACATATAATTGGTGAAAAGTTACCATAGCCGCCGTCAGGCTGGTCCTGGTCGCCTCATTCCTTAGGTTATCTTCACACCCAATTACATAATTTTCTTTCACTCGTTTTCCCCGTGAACATACGAGATGGGAAACTCCACTACCTGTATATTCTTTTCAAGACTCTTCGTACTTTTTTTTTACAAGTTTTACGCCCGCTGTCGTCCATAGGGGAAACTATATCTGGTATAGGTACTAATTTCTCATCTCATCTTCTTATCTCCTGCCCAACATTCTGATTCAGATATCAAAACATAAATGTTGACATAACAGTATACCTACCACGTTCAAAATGTTCGTATTTGTTCGGAATTGACAAAAATGCTTTCCATTTTTCTCCCAAAAAACAACAATTATTTCGATTTTATTCCAATTTTTTCCATTATTGTTCTTCCTATTAAAATGTTTGTATTTACACGAACGAACGTTCGTCTTTTTAAATGTTGACGGACCGTACCTCATAACAAGCCTTAAGCCCTCACCACTGTCTTATAAAATACAATAAAACAACATAATATTATTAGATAATGGATAGAGATATGATTGTAACATCGGCACCTGAAAACGGTGTATATGTTTATGGACTTTTTTTGGATGGAGCAAGATGGAGTGATAAAAAAAAAAGTCTCAAAGAATCTAAACTAAAACAGTTATATGGAAAAGTACCTATAATTCACATGATACCAATAAAAAAGGAAGATTTGAAGTTGCCTAGTGTTTATTTGTGTCCTATGTACAAAACTGCTGAAAGAAGAGGCACATTGTCTACTACGGGACATTCCACAAATTTTGTTATTGCTATATGGATACCCATAACGCAACAAGCAGAACATTGGATAATGAGAGGCGTTGCTCTATTATGTCAGCTATCACAATAAACACAAATTCATATATTATACATTAGAGTATTATAATAGTTTTTATCTTGTACTGTGTGACCACCCCCCCCCCCATAGTCTCCAAAGGGACTAGGTTGGCACATAAACCAAAGGCAGGATCGAGGCATAAGGCAGCCGGAGTCAAACGGATTTTTGTTATCTTAAGAACTAAAGAGATGAGAGGAAAAATAAATGAAAAAAAAAATAGTTAAAATTTGAAAAAAGAATTTGTATTAGGTATTGAACTAAAATTATTAGATTATTAAAGTGAAAAATAGAATACAATGGTATGGTGTTGGCGATAGACCGGGTAATTTACAAAGGTTATATCTGTATGTATATGACGCAAATGTACAATTTCAATATAGATAACGGGCACAATAGCTATCTATACCGGGGAAAACAACTGATATACAAGGGGCTAGGCTATTTATATACAATGACAAAATGAATAATAATATTCATTTTGTCGCACACAAATTTTGGATCATTTTATAGAAAGAACCAAAGAGAAAAATTCATTTAAAGAGGAGAAAATGTCAAGAGAAGAGAAAAAGAAATAAAATAAAAATTTACGATTATTAAATGTTGAAGTTTTAAAGGTGGTTATACGGTAATTATGCCCGAGACGGCAAAATACCTACCAGGCTTTCACATACTGTGGCGGTATAACGCGGCAGTTCACGTGAATGACCAGGTAATAGATCCATGGAAAATAGATACTTCTCGACCGTGTGATCATGGTTACGTGGGTTATTTATTACTAATTGTGACTGTTAACGGTTTTGAATTAATATGAATGAGAAAAACTTTAAATATTGTGTAAGAAACCTACTAGGGGAATAAAAACTATTGAATAAAAAAAGATACATATTACCGCGACCGCTACCCATCACCATGTTCACAATCTTGTAGACCGGAATATAAAATTATAGTTTACGGCCACATGACACAAAAAAAAAAGAATTTGGTTACAATAAAGAAAAATATAATGTTGTCTTGGCAGGTGAAAATGTTGTTGTGATCGGATCTCCAGCCGTGTAGAAGGAAGAGGTTGAACTCCGACGATAGTAGAACAACGACGAACCAGCGCGGTGTCGGCGAACGGCTTTTAGGTTCGCGCTTATCGGTGTTGAGTTGAGGGTCGCCGGTAACAGATGGTAATATGTGCGGGAAATTATAGATGTTAAATGGTGGTATTATAAAAGGGAAAATTTACAGTGTGATATTGGTTGTTTAAGAGGGGAAATGGTGTATGGAGTATTAAATGTTTTATTATTATGTCGCTCGAAAACTCGTCACGTTACAGAACCCCCCAAATAGATAGGGACAGGGCACCTGGAAACGGAAAAGTTTTCGGCAAAATGATAGAGGACACAAAAAATATTAAAATTGAAAAAGTGGGACTAGAGAACTGTATGAAAAATAAAAAATAAAAAATAAGAGAGAAAATGAGGGTTGAGTATTAAAATTGTTGTTTACGTAAAGAGAATATAAAATAAGTAAAAATGTAAAGAGAAATGAAAGAAAAATTATTTTAAATTATATCTAAATTAAATTAAACTAAATATTGATCGTGCGGAGGGAGAGATAGAATAATCTAAGGGGGATCTGAGAAATGGTTATCGGGAGGGGGGGTAATTATTTGTAATGGGATTGGGGGTATATATTTTTTCAAGTAAATTACATTAAAAGTGCTAGCCTATCATTGGGGTGTTCAAGAACATAATGCATTATTGTTCTTGACCTGTTTTACTCTAAACGGACCTTCGTACAATAAGAAAAACTTAGAAATATTGTATAATAAGCAAAAATATTTCTAAAATATATTTAATTTATGAATCTTAACACTAAATCATTGACATTATTTTGGGAAATAGAATGTGTTATATTTGTTGTGATTGGAGGGGTATTTGAAGTTTGAGAGGATATATGAGTTGAGGTAACAGAAGATGATAAATGGTTATTAATAGAGGTGGGATTTGGATTTTGAGTGATGGTGTATTCAGATAAGAAAGGGGAGTGATCATTATTATTGGTGGTGGAGGAAAACCCTTATGAGTACAAGAAGGGCCAGGGAGAGATTTGGAAACATTGACGAAGTCGAGTATTTGGTTTTTGGGAGAGAGGTTGCGTTTATGAATTCATTGAACTTCTATGCAGAATGTTCTACGGCGGCTGTAAGGGAAGATGTGATTCCAACGAGGGACTCTTTAATTTCATTTTGAAATAATTCAAACTTTTTGGCTAACAACTCTTGAGACTTTTTACATTCAGTATGGGATAATTACATTTTTTCAGAAAGGGAGTCTTCGGTTTTTGTTTGAGATAATTTAATGTCAGACAGGGACTCTGCAGTTTTTGTTTGGGATAATTTAATTTCAGCCATGACACTGCTACACGAACTCTGCAAATGTGTTTGGGAAAATGAGGGTTGAGGAGTTTCATGAAGACTCTCATCGTCGGACATGGTGAAGGGGTCACTGGGGTTTACCCAGTCCAGGATCTAGGGAGGGGGGGGCGAACCGGGGCACTTGCCCCGGGCGCCATTATGATGGGGCTCAAAATGTAAAAATATTTAAATTTTCCTTTTTTTTATTTTTGTTTATTAAAATTTAAAAAGGGCCGCTACAATTATTTTTCCCCGGATGACAAATTCTCTACATCCGGCAGTAGGTTTAACAACCGGGGGGGGGGTCACGTTTGCCGGCACCTTGCATAGGGGAATTTAATTAAAAGGGGGAAAAATATACTTGACTTTTTTATAAATGAAAGATAATAGAAAAATAACAAAATATGAATAAAACACAAAATTAACACAGAAAAATAAATGTAGAAGGTTAATGACTTTGTATAAGGAAATTAACTTAAGATACTTAATATAAAGTTCTTAACCCAATATTGGATATTGGTGGTTGTTTAAGCGGGAAATGGTGTATGGAGTATTAAATTATTTATTTTTATGTCGCTCGAAAACTTGTCACGTTACAACTGTTTGCAAAAATATATATACCTAGTCTATAACTATAGGTTATATAGCGTTTGATTATATATCCTGAGTAGGTATAAAAAATTATACTGAGTAATGAGTATATTATTCTATAATTAATGTAATATTCGTCAATTATACATGTGGTAAACACAAAACTACAAAATACATTTTGTTTCCACCTTTTTTTTTAAACATTTTGTGGCTGGAAAAAGCAGCAATTTTATAGGTGCAAAGTTACTATGGGACATGCGACATTACTTTAAAACACTAGCTATACGCTATTTTAAAAATCTAAAATATATTTTTTCCCTACACTAAATTTAGTTAAAATTAAGGTTTTAAAATTTCATTTTACCAACTATTTGGACTTATATAAATTAAAATTTATAATTTTGTTGAAAAAATTTAAATGGCTATAAATAAAAATCGTGCCAACGGATTTTCAAGATTATTTGAATTTAATTAGAGTAACGTATATTTATTTAATATTTAATCTGTAATAAAATTGTCAGATCTTGAAACCAAAAATTATGCCTTTTTGGACTTAAAAACCGCAACATTTAAAATGTCTATAAATAGTATATAAAAATATACTACCACGTACAATCAGTCTATGAATACAGTCCTAGTACAAGAAATGGGTCGATTTAATTAACTATTAAATGTTATTAAATTTAGCCTAAATAACATACAAAGAGCTATTAAAGGTATGAACAACTGTTTAATTTGATTTCTAATACCCGTGATTTTCTAAATATTTTTGTCATCCATTAATGTACCTATTATTCTAAATAATTGTATAATTTTTATAAAAATTTAATAAATGAGTACAGTAAAATGGGGTAACTCTGGACAAATTTTAATATATTTTTTTAATTACTCTCAATATATTGTTGTTGAAATAACAAAAAAAATATACCATGTTCCTTAACTATGTTGAAATCATACAGTAGTAGAATAATCATATAAAGTTCATTAAATTTCATACTTTAAATAAACGTTATACTTTGTCCGGAGTCATCCGCAAAATGGGCCGACTTCGGTCAATTGTTACTTTTCATTGAAAACCGGTGTTATGATTACGTTGGCTCACTTCGGACACTTTTTAATCCTTGTTTAGTATAAAGTATGGAAGAATGGACTCAGTGGTGTCATTTCAGTTTTTGAAAGGGAGGGGCAAAAATTTGATCGCCCAAATAACTGAAAAAAAAAACCGCTCGCTACGTTCGCCAACTTCTTCCCGCGTACATTTTATCTCAGTAAAATGACCATCTTACATAATTTTATATTTATTGTCATAGGCACAAATAACCTAATTTTTCGGGGAGAATATTGACAGAAAGAGAGACTAAATAAAATATATGGTACCTACCTAGTTGATCAGGACTTGTTTGGCCAGGGTACTATAGAACAGATATGTATACGGAAATTAAATATATTATTTAATTATGAAAACCACCACTAAAGGACATAATATGAAATAAATAGCCGGTGGTAAAAGTAGGTACCTAAACATAGTATAGGTACATGTAGTATACACAGTACACGGCACAGTGTAAACCGCTGTTATAGCGCTCGGGTTTTAATTCGTTTTCTCAATATGGACTGATGTCTGATATTTGTGGAAATCAATAAGTAAAATAACTATTAATAGGTTCCCATTATAATTTTTAAGTTCTAACCATACTATTGATAGCGTCTATTTTAATATTATTATTTATTTTAAAAATACGCCGAGCATGCGTGTAATATTATTATCAGGGCCGGCGCTAAGAAATATTAATGGGGGGGGGGTGTAATTGGTAAAAATTCCGACTACAAAATACTAAAATACTGTTTCGAAACGTGTAAATAAGCAAAAAAAAAAAAAAGGTCATCAACTTTTAGTTTTTGCCGACTGACCTCCCATTTTGCCGACTGACCTCCCATTTTGCCGACTGACCTCCATTTTGCCGACTACTTTCAGGTGGTGGGGGGTGCGACACCCCCCACACCCTCCCTTCATACCAGACCTAATTACTATAAGTCATCATCAATTTCTAAAGGCAAGACCTTGTCACCAATCTCCTCTAACACGCGCCGAATTTTTCAGTTGTTGGTGTGACGTGAAACCCATTCGTTGGTTGATGTCTTTGAAGTACCTCTTGGTCGTTTACCCATAATCTTCCCTTCCAAGATGTTCGTGACAAAATTGTTATGTCTTAAGAGGCCGCAACACCTGCGATTTTTAAGGGGTTCTGTATAGGCAATTTTTAAGAAATATTATGAAAAATAAAAATCTAACAATTTAGAAATATTTATGTACATTTTTAAATTAATCTAAAAATAGTCCCTTACCCGTATCACTTTTTATTGTGTAATCACGAAATTTCCACCGAAAAGACCAATAAGCGTGACAAAATTGTGGAACTATGGAAAGTCAGATTTACAATCTGTAAAAAGATTTGAATGTGTCGGCCTGTCTTCTAGGGATCGATCGAGGCACTTTTCTTTATTATTACAGATTAACATATAATCAATGTTTAATGTTTAATGTTTAATGATAAATAACACGACTAAAAAATAAACGCCTCGATCGATCCCTAGAAGACAAACTGATGAATTCAAAAGAGTTTTCAAAATTGAAATCCGACTATTCAAAGTCCCACAGTATTGTCACGCTTTTAGGTCGATTTTTCGTTGGTGTTACCAGGCCCCGGACACTAATAAAAATTAACACGGTAAAGATACTTATCACACAAAAACCTGGCGGCCATCTTCCCGTTTGTTCATTCTATGTATTTTGTATAATCACACAGTATAATCAATTCAAAATATTGATATTACGATTTGTGTTTTCATAATTAAGTGATAATTTATACACCAAATAGATAAAATGAACAAACGGCAAAATGACCGTCACTTTTTTGTTTACATGGAAGTGACCCTTCTGCTTTAATCTATTCTGTGGTGTTACGGCCTCTTACAGGTGTCCGATGAGCTTCACTTTCTTTTCATGATAGTTGAAATTATGTTTCTTTCTTCACCTATTTCTTGCAAGATGGCGTCGTTCCTTTTCCTCTCTGTCCAGCTCGTCCTTGTTGTTCGTCTCCAAATCCACATCTCCATCACTTCCAACCTTTCCTTTTCATACTTCTTTAGGGTCTACGGCATAGGTACGCTATAATAATTATAAGTTACTTATTAACACGAATCATGTCGGCGACTCATAAATAGCTCGACAACGGCCCGCTGCCAACAAGGGGGGGGCCAAATGCCCATCTTGCACCCCCCTCCTCCAAATGACGCCATTGTATGGACTATGGACATAGTTGAATTAGTTTTTTTTTGTTCATACAAAGTTTAGTTAAAAAAATAATTAGGTACTTAACTTATTGGATTAATTTTTTTAGTAAATATCGAAGCACATTATTTGTTAAACTATAAAATAATTCGATGAAAAATGAAAATAATTAGGTACTTAGATAATTAATTTCTTGTCCATAATCTATATAATAATATCTATATGTTGTACATATCGTCATAGGCATATAATATGTATACATATCACCTACATACCACCGATAAAAGTAGTAAGAACTAACTTTTTGATTAACTGAATTAATTAAATTTAAATTAGATTTTAGTTTTTAACTTTAACTAGTTATGTCTTAACATACTTATTTAATTTCAACCAGTAGTACGTTACTGTTTCAAAATCCTTTGCTCACAATGATCACTTGTGGGGACTCACATTTGGTTTCCGACATATATGTTCCATCGTGAGATACCTCAGTATACAAACAACGGCTATTTGTCTGAAAACAATTATTTTTTCGCTTGTAATTCAAACACTATATTATATATTTATGCTATTTTCCCAGCATTTATAAATTACTGCATACTGCATCCACCATAATATAAAAGATGGTTTTTCTTTACGCTTAAGTAAACTGTACCAGGACAATCAAAAAATTACTTCTCGGGTACCAATTTACTATCGTTAACATACAAACTCCAAAAATCCTACTCTGGTCGAAAAGTTGCTTACAGGAAAAATAAAAATTAACATCATTGTAAAATCAATATTATATGCAAGGCTGGGCAAGTTAACGATATTTTTTAACTCGTTAAGTTAATTGAAAATAATATAAGCTAAGTTAAGTTAAAAGTTACTCGTATATTTTTGTTAACTTTTAAAGTTAATAGTTAACTTTTTTTTTAAAAAAAAGCAACTTAACTTAGTTAAAAGTTAAAATTTCCTAATTAGAAAAAAAATTTCTATATATCGTAGAGGTAAAAAAGGATATTTATTCTTTACGATCAAAAAAATTATTGGAGACTTCTTCTGTCTGAAAAAGTATATATATGTAAAAATAAAAATACAATACGTCATTTTAAAACCCATACATAAATCAGAAATCAGAAAATAACTCCTAACTGCCGAAATACCTACATTATTGTTTGATTCACACTAATGTAGTATAAAATAAACAATACCCATCACTTCAATATATTTTCTACACTGGGTAGACATAAATACCAGCCCCCATGTAGTTAAAAAGACTGGGATCAGCCTAATATGGAAAATTAACTGTAAATATAACCATTATTTTTTGTATTACATTTTTAGATAAAAAAAAAAACAAATTTTGAACCTTTAAAAGTTATAGATTTTTGTGTAACCTTTAACCCACCTTTCATACAAAAATTAAAAGACTTGTTAGTAAAAAAATGTAGTATATTAAAATAACTATAAATTTAAAATGGTTATATTATATTATATGGATATGAATACATACAGTATTTTTAAAACTTGGCATCTATGAAATATTATTTATGCAACTTTGTATGTTTATCAGTTTTGCACCTCTAGTGTTGCTAAAAATGATAAATAATAAAATAGTCACGGCCTAAATCATTTTTGAAAGTAACCATATATTATTTAGGTAACATATAAATGAGATAAGCCTGTATCTGTGATGAGCGTCTTGAGACAGCGCCTCTTATCTTATATTATTTTTTATCAGTTATCAACTTCTCAGTATCGTACAGCGCTACTGCTATCTTATATCAATTTGACTTATAGAATCGGTTAAAAACAATATTCAAATATAATATTCTTTATTCATAACATAATTTACTTGTTTAATATGCTATTTACCTTATGTCTGGTAAAGTTGTATGCTACTCACCAATAAGTTGTTACCTACCAAAAATCATTAATATTTTTAATTTTCAGAATATTCGTAATGTGTAAATGTAATATTTTTATAAAAATATGTATGCCTACTGCTATCGAACAAATGATGTCTAGACATAGGTAACGACAAACACTCTTAATATACATTATTTTATTTTTTTAATGCTTTTACACACAATATTAATAATCAACAAGTTTATATTTTTGTTGTATATTATAAATTTGTATTTTTTTATATTTCTAGACCTAATATTATTGAATTCATAACGAACAAGTTTATTAAATACTTTGATTTATTCTAATTAACTGAATTTTTAATGTTATTAGATATTGAAAACCAGAAAAACGCAGATTCGGCAAAATCAATTTCATATTATTAGTGGTAATTTATTTATATTCATCAATATTATATATAATATTAAAATATAATTCTGTTTAGTTTATGTTAAGTTAATTAATAAGTATTAAGTGATATTGTGGAGACGCAGAATATTCTGTGGTGGAGATTGCATGTTGTGATAAGAAAATAGTATAAGATAAGAGGCGCTGTCTCTAGACGCTCGTTTGATATATAATGATTCACCATATTATATTATTATTTATTGACAATAGTTCAAAGCACGAAAAAAAAACAAATTTTTATAACAACATTAACAGCATTTACGGATATAAGAAGTGTACCCATATAAAATAAAATAAAATAAAATATTGTGATAAGGACAGATGGATTAGGATAATACTTGGGCTAATGACGTTGTGACCCATAGCAACGTATTAACCACAATTGACATCATGAAACTGATGGACTGAACGACACTATCCCCCCCTCAGTCGTTCTATTCATGATATTCTATCTAAAAGACTTGTTACGTTACATAATTAATAGTTAATAAACATTTATTATTTAATATTATATAATATTTATAGTTATACACATTTACAGGTATATAGGTACGAAATGAATTACTCGGCTTCGCAGTTCGCCCATGAACAGTTTTACTACTAAATTAATGTTTTCTATGACCAGCAGTTTGGGCTAGGCATTGAATATTAATTTACCTCCCCTTAAAGATCGAATTTCAAGAAACTCCTTCTGTACGTGTATATATGTCATAAAGGAATATTTTTTAAAAATATCACCCTTTTTGACAATTGGTTTATGGGCTAGCATTGAATAATAATTTACTTCTCCTCCCCTTTTCCACTTTAAAGGTCGAATTTCAAAAAATCCTTTTTGTACGTATATCAAATATTTTTTCAAAATATCAATTTCCTACGATGAATAGTTATCATTGAATAATAGTTGACCACCTCTCCCTCTTTTTCTCCTTAAAGGTCCAATTTCAACAAATCCTTTCTTAGCCGTAGTCGATACCATTAAAGGAATATTCAAAAATCTTCCCCACGTCGTTAACCCCATATTGAATCTTTTATCCGTTGAAATTGATCAGATATTCTAATATGTTATTTACTATGTACTGTATTTATTTGCTTGGAGTTTTAACTGTAAAATAATCTCCGATAGTTGGGCTGATAGGTAGTGTATAGGTTGTTTGAGGAAGTATGTCCCGGATTCAAGTTAGGTCTAATCGGAAATTGTTGTACAAAAATTGTCGTTTTTTGTTGTTGTTTTTAACATTTATTATCTAATGCTTATTAAATACTAATTAATAAATATTGAGTCAATATATAATTTTGGTTCATTCAAAATGTTTTTAATAATTTAAAATATTAAAAAATATACCCTAAATCAATAAATAATATTTACTCCATACCTATAATAATTTGTTACTTGGACTATGTTAAAAGTAACGAAAAGAAAACCACTTCACCAAAATGCAAAAAGAATATTATTATTTATACATGTTATAAATATTATTTGTTTTGTTTATCTTTCTTTTATCATTTATACTTAGAATTTATATTTACAATAATTTAATATTTTATAATACTTACCTAATACCTATAATTATTATTGTATTATAATATAACCTAATTATGTATTACCTACTTGAAATCGGACATTTTTACAGAATAATAAAATAAAATTGATTAAAACAAACATTTTAAAATAGTCACCAATGTTATTGTTTCCTAATTCTTCTAAATAACTCTAAAAGTTAAAAGCTGTCTTAAACCCGGGTATTGCAGGTAATCTCTTATTTTCAAAAACGTTTAAAGAACCGTTTATTGATATACCTACATATAATTAAAAATCCGTTCGATACCGGTAACCGGTTCACGAAAATTAGCCGGTTATCGAATTTTTAGAAAGCGGTTTTGAACAGGGTTGAAAAAGCCCCGAGAAAAACGGACGACCAGATATTATGAACAAGTTGAATTTTTCAAAGAACGCCAACACGGATGTGAACGAAAATCGAACGTTCTCGTTCCGAAAACTTTATTATAATAATATATTCGGTGTGCATATTACTTTGACTTCCAAAATTCAACTAAACGATGGATCTGTTGGAAGCTTGTGGTATACCGAAGTATTTAGATTGCGTTGAATAATGGAACATGATAAAATGATTGCAAATATTATCAAAAATGATAAGTACCTAATATCACGTATACATTTAAATATTTTCAAAATATACATTTTTACGTTTTATAATTTATAGTTTTTTTTTAGTTCATACTTTATACACCTACCTACGTATACTTTCAAACAATTATATATATATAATTAATATAATAATATAATATGAATTTTAATGACACAATTATTTGTGCAAGCATACAATGCGTTATGAATTTAAGAAGGGTAAATGTTAGTGTGATTTACTAAAAAAATTCATCAGAAGCAGATGAACTATTTATTTTAAAATGTCTCTCAAAGTTTCATAAAACTAGAGCACTCGGTGATCTTAAAGAAAGGCAAAAAATTAAAAATTATATAGCGACTGTTTACAAATAGACTCCAGCGGAATTTAAGTTCCACTTTCGACTGTTACCATCAACGTTTGAAGTAATATTTGTTCTCTATAATTTGAATATATTGTAATAAGTATTTATTTTTATATTATCAGTTATTACTGATGGAAATATCGCCAACTGAAACAATATTAGTATAAATTAAACGTAAAATCAATTATAATATCTCATAAAAGTGACCATTGTTAAATAATAATAGATAAACATAGAAAAATAAATAAATAATTTCACTCAGAATAACGGATTTATAAATTATAATAGAAATTATAGAAAGAACTCGGTAGTCAGTGTTATCGTAAACTCTCCGATACTGATTACTGATAAGAAATATCAATGAAAAAAAAATCGGTAAAATAAACTTTGGATCCGATGGATTATTTAGTGGGTAACGTTGAATTTTGGAACAAGAGCCAGCAATAAAATATCATCAAACTGTTGAGTTTTGGAATGTATTTTATCATTTTGATTAAACAACGCCGAGTTTTGGAAGATAACCTAATACTCTATACATTGTTTACCGTCATTGCGCACGAAGACACCCGAAAGTGTCTCGAAAGAACTCGAAAGTTCGCAGAACATTGTACTATAATTCCGCCGGGCGACTGTATACTGTAATGAATCGTTCTTTTGAAACGAGTCCGGAGGGGGAACGAATCGGAACGATTCCACCTTTTTAGGTTCCTTTTAGGTGCAATAGGTTCAAAATAAAATTGTCTCACTTTCTTATCACACAGTACATCGTTCATTTATCGAAATTTCCAACTATTTAACGGTGCATACTGCGTATACTATCTAATTTTATTTCCATAGCCGTGGTAACGGTAACAACTGATATCGGTTATACTAGTTCCCGCACTTTTGAGTTTATACTTCGATTTTTAAAACAACTACTAGAGATGGGAGATTCCGGTCGGTCAGTGAAGTGATTCGGTCATTTTTTCCTCAACATTCAAACCGAATCGACTGAATCGTTCATTTGAATTTTGAATGAAGTGAACGACCGACCGAATCCGTGCACGGCCAATCGATACAGATATATGAATAGGTATACATATGAACACAAAATAATAATTATACTAAATCACCAACTACATGTAAAAAAAAAAAAAAGGCGGTGATCATCTGCTACACGAATGCCTTTTCTTTTCATTTTATCTACGAGAACTATTTGTTTTTGTGTAATGTTGTAATGTGTACATACCGTACTTTGAACCAAACCGAACGATAACGTACCTATCAGTAAAAGAATCAAACGCGACTAATGATAAACAGGGGGCCTATTCTCAAAGGTATCGAAAACGGATTTCGATCAAGAATCAATCGAAAATATCTTCAGTTTCGATTTCCATTGAAAATGCTATTCTCAAACCGTTTTCGACTGCTAGTTCGATAGTAGTATTCGATAATTTACAACGACAGTGAATTAAAAAATAAAATATAAAAATATAAAAATAAAAAATATCGAAAACGGTTTTCGACACTCGTCTTTATCAATTTTATTAATTACTATTTAGGTATTATTATTTTAATATTATTATAAATTCATTATAACATTATAATTATGGCGTTTAATGACGGTTTAGATGATTGATTATATGTATAATCAACCAAATGATATTGAAATATATTATATTATGAATGTTCAAAACGAACCAAGGCGAGTTTTGTAACAACAAGATCCATTTATTGGTAAGTACTAAGTACCTACCTACAGTTATTCAATTATATAATTATAGTACCTATTTAACTTTAAGAGAAATAATTCGAATGACGATCGGCCTCCCCTCTTCGAGGACTATTTTTTACACTATAAAAATAATAAATAGGATAAAAAAAATATGACGTTTTAAAAAATATCATAAACATAATACGTTTTTCAGTGATTATTGCTTAAACTTAATAAATATGATGCGGCAAATAGTTTTAAATAAATAAATATTGTTCATTATATTATCTATACAAAAAAAAAAAAAAATGATTACGTACATATTTTATCTATTTCTCTTAGTTTCAAAGTTACCTACATGCTAAAAGTTTATAAAAATTTCGAAAAACCATTTTTTCCCCATATTACCTATGTATAGCATATATAATTAGTATAGTTACTAATTTTGTAGTTCCTTATACCTAAGAAACTATGAAGAGAATATATATATTTTTAATAAATAGCATGATGCCCGAAATTCATTCAAAATAAAAGTAATATTTTAAAGGGAAATTAGTTTCAGATTACTTTTAAAAATTAGCTACATTGTAGAAATAACTATATTCAATCTTTTTAAACACCTAATCATTTTTAATATAATTAATCATTGTATAAAACTCTAAAAATATGCACTATTTATAATTAAACTACCTAGGTACGTAAGATAGATTTTTTTATAAAATATGCACTTTTCGTTGTTTTTTAGGTTTTTTCTCGCTCTTCATTATGGAACTCATTATTTAATATTTTTATATCACTATAGTACTATACTTTTAATATAATTAAAATTTAAACCAGTGGCGTCATTTCAGGTTTTACTAGGCGGGGGCAAAATTTTGCGACAGACTTTAAAAATCAATCGGCCCGCAAAAATTAGTCGGCCCCACATAAATCTTAGGGTGGGGCAAATGCCCCATCCTACCCCCCCCCCCAAATGACGCCACTGATTTAAACATTTTAATATAATATACTATAGTATACTATACTATACTATAGTATACTATAATATACTAGTATATAATATACTTAATATAATAAGCAATTATTACTTGATACTTATAAGTATTTCATATACCTATATTATTGTCATTAGTGATAACATTCAATAATAAGTTATTAAACGCTATAAAATTTGATAACAATTGAAAATATCATGGAAAAAACAATGATTTAGTTTGATAATCGAAAACCACGTCGAAAGTAATTTATTCGATTTGTCAGGATTCGATGGAAGTTTGAGAATACGATTGATCGAAAATTTCTGATCGAATGAATATTTACGATCGAATGGTGACAATCGAATAATGTTTTTCGACAATCAGATTCGATACTTTTGAGAATACCTGTAGACCCCCTGTACGGTATCCCCGGTATACGGATGATGGTATCGGTGTTCGTCGGCCCTATATGCCGACGCTGATCTACCTCCGCGGCGGGTCAGACGCCCGCATGCCCTCTTGAGTAGCGCTCAGTGCTAATAGAAGGTGGCTGCGGGGCTGGAAACGGCAAAACCCCCAAGACCCTGCAGGTACAACTGTTACCTATAAAAGAAGTTTCTTGAAAGCATCTGGAACAAGTAGCGTGCTCCCGTCAGTTTTCCGAATGGCGGCAGTGCATAAAAATTGACGAAAGAGAGCGTTTTTTACATTAAAAGGACGCTACCCACACATTTGTTGTCTCTATCTATAGTATCTTACATATACACGTACCTATAACATATATAGCAAATCTACGTATACCACATTCTTACTACAGTTTAATAGTTTATTTATAATTAATATTAGAGTAGTTTTATACCTATTATAAAATTTGTAGAGGAGAACATAAACTATACCGTAGCGTAGAGTATTTTTTTTTTTTAAATTTTTTTTTCAAACAATTTATAAATAGTTAAATAACTAATTTTTTTGAATGCATACAACTAGTTTTAAAAATGAAATTAAAAAAAAAAAACTCCACGCTACGGCATAGTTTATGTTCTTCTCTACAAATTTGATAATAGGTAAATTTACTCTAATATTAGTACTAATAGTAAGTACCTATACTTACTAATACTTATAAACGGTTCTGTGATGTTGCTTTAAGGCCCAAGCAGTATGAACATTGTAGTGTCTTGCCTTTTTATTCGATTAGAATTTAAAAAATGGCGTGCGTTGCAAACCTTTAATTTTATTCTTCTATTTGCGTCTTGGGAAAAACTTAGAGAAGCGTGCTATTTATTCCTGCAGCTGCGTCAAGGTATTTCTACTATAAAAAGTAGTGTAGTAGATCGTTCACCTGTCATCAACCGCGGTTGTGGAGTTATAGGTATAGCAGTTCGTAATCAGATGAATCATTTTGAATAACCCTGCAGTAGGTATATTGTGAAAACATATTGAATTTGTCATAGGTAGGTACTTGATTTTTTTTTTGTTATTCGCAGTAACTGCACAAATAAATAGGTAGGTAAGTACCTATTTGATAAAGCAGACAGGGCTGTAGTGGAGGCGTACACAGCGCGGTAATATACGCCGTACCTATATCCTCTAATATTTTTACATAAACACGGTATAGGTATTCGTATTACCTTCTAGTAATGACCGTATATACGGTAAAATAAAGAAGTTCAATCACAGAGAGTACCTATAGACCTATATATAGGTACTCTCTGTGATTGAACTTCTTTATTTTAATTTTATAATTATGAAAAATAAATTTGTACTGAAATACACTCCCGTATTTTCATCTCCGTTTTCCCTACAGATTGATTTATTATTACAAATTACCTTAAACTTTAAACATAAAATAATAAATAAGATCTAAGACGAGAGTATTACATAATACGTATAGCCTATAGAAGGGGTGGCGAACCATTTTTTGGTTCAAGTGCTAACATTTTGTAAACCATACTTGATGATTTTAAATAAAAGACAATTTTACGAAGTTCTATTTTTTCGCGTGCCACTGAAATTCGACTAACATGCCATAGAGGTTCGCATCCACTGGCCAATATAGGCATGATATAGATGTAGTGTGGACAGCATATGGCATATACCGTGCGTACTACACCCTCTGATTTTTTTACGACTACAGTCCTGCATAAAGAAGAATGTTTTATAGAAAAATGTATTAAACATGTAGGTAGGTACTGCACAAACTACTACGTATTTTCAATTTTGGTAATGCACATAATTTTAGGCCCTGAATCCTGATGCATCAGCATTGTCCATCGCGTATTGTATACTTAACTTCGATTATCACAGAATTCTATATTTTAAATAAAATGTAAATTAATAATGTTCTGAAGGTCACACTGGTAACTTCTGTTTGTAATTTTGTACTCTTCAAAAGTTAACCTCAACGAAAATGTAAACATGATAATTTGATAAGAAATTTTGAATTGTGATTTGTGATAATTTGTCGTACCCAATTATTTTCCTCGTTTGAGGAAGTTTTCTTGTACTTTCTCGTTATATCATACTTTTAAGTAAGTATTTAATAATGAACAATATTTGAAAATTTCCATTTGTTAGTTAAACTCGTTTTATAGTTTATATATAAAATTCTTATAAAAATACTGTTATTTTAACAATAAATATAATAACATGTCTGTACCAAATATAGCAGGTAAATATTTTTGATTGTATAATACCTATGTAACTTTAATAATATTTTAAAATGTATTTCAAGTTCGAGGATCTAAGGGTCTGACTCTGTTTCAAAGTGCACAACCATATGAACCGGTTTCTAATTTTCCATCTGATGCTTCATCAGCATGCAAGTTTATGTTGTTCAGTCCAACTGGAAAATATTTTGCTTGGATTAACACTTCTAAGTACGCTATAATCGCTTTTAATTGTTTCAATATGTTATAAACTCTTTACTTTCATGATTTCACAATAGGGTTGTACTTGTTAAAACTGCTGATTGGACAACTATTTTTGAAGCAGATTATCCAAAAGCAGCGCAATTGGCATATAGCAGTAAAGGAACTTATTTAATGATTTATGAGCCATTTTTAAGTAAATACAAAATTATATATTTATGCATAGGATAATGTATTAAGAATGCTAACTATTTTGTGCGGAGAAAGAAGAGTTTCTATTACTCTGCCACAAAATAGTATGTATGCTTATTGAATAATCTTGTGGATGAATGAGTTATGTTTATAATATATTTATTTAATATTTTTCAGTCACACCAAGTAATCCTAAAGGTAGTCCAAATGTGCATATTATAAAAACGGCTAATGGACAACTAGCGAAAAGTTTTGAATACAGAGATTATAAACTTTGGTAATATGTTTATATTGTATTAATATTATTTCATTAAGTATATTTGCTTAATTTTTATTCAATAATTATTATTTGAGTCTTGTATTTTTTACTTTATACTTAATAGTTAAAAACAGTGTTGGGTAATAAGTTAACTTAAGTTAAAAATTAACAATTACTTTTTAGAGTAATACAGTAGTCATTTCAATACTTATTATTTCAAGTAACATAAATGTAATTCAATTACTATTTAAAAGTAAAGTAATTTGCATGAAGTAATGCAATATTTTTGACGTTATTAAGAGGCTGCAACACCTGCAATTTTTAAGAAATATTATGAAATATAAAAATCTAACAATTTAGAAATATTTATATACATTTTGAAATTAATCTAAAAATAGCCCTGTACCCGTATCACTTTTTATTGTTGTGTAATCACAAAATACGTTTTTTTTTTCTGCTTATCAAGTCGATAAAAAAGAATTAACTGGTAATTTTTTGCTTATTTAATAAATGCTTATTAGATTTATCTACATGAAGTTGGAAAATTATAATTACAATCTATTTTAAGACTTCAAATAATAATATTTTAAATTATAAACATGTATTTAGTAGGCTGTGGAAAAATGTAACATTTTTAATATAGGTATTACTTTAGAATATAATTGTCAATCTCTACCCCACGATTCATCGAGAATATTATATTAATATCGTAGACTCTCACAATATTATGTTTTGTACAAATAAACTTCAGTTGGTGAAGTAAATTAAATATACTTGTTAAAAGTGATAATTTGAAAATCTTATTAATTTTATTTATATCTACTACCTTGTAGTTAGAATCTGTAAACCTAATCATAACCGTTCCCATCACGACTCAAGAGTTGGACAATTTTATTATTTTTATAATATTTAAGGTGAAAATTAATAATTCGAAAATAGCTGAGTGGTCATATCTCGTCAAAACAGTGATTCTTGAATGACTCGATTTAGGCCATGCTAGGTACCGCATGCATTTTAAGAATTTGTTGACCGACTAACAATCGTAAATGTAATATATTGGATAAATTTATTAACTTGTAATGAGATATTGTCATGAGACTCGCTAATATTACTTTATAGTTTCGTGAGCTATATTATGGTAAATATTTATTTAATATATATGATTGAATTCTGGTAATATATAGGTAACGAAATATTTTGAGTGAAGCGAGAAAAAAATTTTGTAAGTCGTCATTATTAAGCACAAATTGTCAATTGCATACTTCACGACCCCTCAGAAATATTACTTAGCGTCGGTCCTGATAGGAATACTTTTATTTAATGTATCTTATAATATAATTGAATTACTTTTTACCCAACACTTAAGTGCTTACTTAAGTAATTTACCTAACACTGTTTATAAACAGCTGAAAGTGTATTCAAATATAAAATAAACAATTTACCAAATTATTAAGTTAGTACCTATAATATTGTTTTTTTTATATAGGACTCCACAATGGTCTTCTGATGAGAAAGTTTGTGCTCGGTTTTTAAATGGCGAAGTATTGTTTTATGAGAATTCTAACTTTGATAATATAGTACATAGAATTAAAGGACTTAAACTCAATAATTATTCAATATCTCCAGGAAATCAACCACTTAATGTCCTTTGCTTTATACCAGGTATTTTTATATGTATATTATATGGTATACCTACCAATCTTAAATTGTATTAATGTAACTAAAGAAATAATTAAAAAATGGCTTGAATAAGAAATAAGCCTGATACTCCTGAATGGCTGAATATACTAATACTACACTCAAATTGTACATTTATACAGGAAATTATTATTCTTCTTCTTCTTCTCCTTCGCCTTCTCTCCCAACTATTTGGGGTCGGCCACCCTGGTCCTACACTTCCACTTAACTCTATCTCTAGCATCTTCTTCACTCACTCCCACCTTCCTCATATCACTCGCCATTACATCCCCCATCTCTTTTTCGGTCTTCCCCTCCCCCTTTTACCAACAACATGCATTTCACTTACTAATCTTACTGCCTCAGTCTCTTCCCTCCTTAATACATGCCCGAACCATCTTAATCTATTCTCTCTCATTTTGTCTACTATCGAAGCTAACCCTATACTACCTCTGATATACTCATTCCTTATTTTATCCTTTCTAGTAACTCCACTCATCCACCTTAACATTCTCATCTCAGCTACACTCATTTTCTGTTCTATCTTTCTACCTACTGCCCAACATTCCGTTCCATACATCATTGCAGGTCTCACCACTGCCTTATAA